>VZSR01000243.1:2472134-2494789 GCA_013398615.1 Brachypodius melanocephalos | reverse complement strand
GACAGGGATATTGTGCATCAGGAGCAGGAGACAAAGCTGGAGCTCTGCATCTTCCCACTCACTCCCACAGCTTATCAGCAAGCAGCCTGTCACAAGTTAATGGGAGATGTTGTGATCTTCAAAGCTGGGATCAAAGCGACTTCCCTTTGTTTCAGCCCTTGATGTTGCCTCCCTTTACCTTTCTGAAAATAACAACGTGACAATTTCTGGTTAATGTCCTCTGTGTATTTATTTCCCCCGGCTTTGCTCCAGTCGTGCAGCAGCAGTGGCCAGCTCCCAGTGCAAAACAGAGAGGGTCAGACCCCCCCAGTGCAAGAGTCACAAACTGCCCTTTGTCCTAAGGACCTGGCCCAACCTTGTCCCCCCCTTCAACAGATTCTCTCTTGCCTCATCCAGCTGTTCATCCGCTGGGGGCTTCTCCAAGAAAATATTGGAGATTCCAAGTTATGGCACTGCTGTAAAATACGTCTCGAAGATCTGACCTGAAGTTTCCACCCTACTGAGTCAAAATCACAAGCCCCATCCTAAATTTACCAGCTTCTCCTGCAGATGCATGTGATTTAATGGAGCAAGGGAACAGGAATATGTTCTCTTTCCTAAACCAGCATTTCCATGATGCACAGGACAATGCCAGCCACCAGTAATCGAAGAAAAAGCAATTTTTAGGACATTCACAGATTCTCCCTGTCTATGAACACACACAGTGCAATGAATCTTCACTTCCTACTGTTCTCGCTTGCCAAAAAATATATTAAAAAAAAAAAGCCACCTGTATAGACTCTGGAGCACAGCCTGAAAAAGCTGCACAAACCAAATCCTGCCTCTCCCCATCAGTGCAAACACACAAACACCGGGAGAGGAAGGCAAAGCGGAACCACGAGCCCTTGTAGAGGCAGGGGAGCACATGGGCAAACAAATCCAACCATATTCCTGCAGCAGCTCCGTGACGCATCCAACCCCGACCCCCTCCCGCCTCTCTCCTTCCCTGGACCCAGATGTTACGGCAGGAATAACTGTCCCCATGGGAATGGGGGGATGGGGGACACAGCAGGGCCTGAAGGGGAAACGAGGAGGGGTGAGGGGAATGAAAGCTGCGGGGGGAAGAAAAAAAAATAAAGAAAAAAGAGAAAAGAAATGCAAACAATCCGATTTTCCCATTGTTTTGAACAATCGAAAAGGCTGTTTTAGCAATTCCGCCCCGCAGGAGAAGCAGGGCACGTGCGTGGGGGGTGGGAGAACAGGGAGAGAAAATAAAATAAATCATAAAATGAAATGAAATGAAATGAAATGAAATGAAATGAAATGAAATGAAATGAAATAAAATAAAGGGATCAGCCCGCCGAAAGGAAGAGGAACGAAGCATCCCCGCACCATGATGTCACGCCGCCTGCTTTCCAGCCCCCCGAACGGAGAGCAGCAGCAGCAGCAGCAACCAACATGGACTCCAGCTTTAATCTGCCCGGAGAGCGCCTGTGTGCGATGGAGCCGAGCCCTGCGTGTGACACATGTGTGTGACAGCCAGCGGGGACAGCGACAGCACTAACCTGGCAGCCATTCGGGAGCGTGGAGTAGCAGCAGCAGCAGTTAGGAATTCACTCGGGATCGCTCGGCATTCACGGGGGGTTCATTCATTCATGCACTCGGAGCGGCCAGCCGGGAGGGTACTCACCTCCCGCAGCATGGCACGGCCCTGCCCTTCCCTCCCCGGGGCTCTCAGGGGCTCCGTGCGGGCACTGCCGGACACGCTGCCCCGGCCCCGGCCGTGCCCATGCCCGTCCCCCCGGTGATGCTGCCCGGTGCGGCCGCACACGCTCCGCGCACACGCCTGCGCAGCGCTTTACATAATGCACCCACCCCTGCCCGCCCCGCTCGCCTCCCCCCAACGCCAAAGAGACCCCCCGAACGCTGTCAGAGAATTTAAACAACCCTACGAGTTAAAATCCGACAGGTTGGAAACGTTTGTGTTTGTTCTCTCTCTGTGTGCAGCATATTAAATAATGCATCCAGTCCTGCCCGTCCCTCTCGCCTCTCCCCTAATGCCAGAGACCCCCAGACGCTTTCAGAGAGCTTGAACAAACGCTACGAGTTAAAAATCCGACAGGTTGGAAATATTATGTTTATCCTCCCTGCGTGTGCAGCGCTTTGCATAATGCACCCATCCCTGCCCGCCCCACTCTCATGCCAAAGACCCCCAAATGCTTTTCGAGGATTTAAACCACTCCAGAAGTTAAAATCTAACAGGTTGGGAACGTTGTGTTGGTCCTCCCTGCATACACAGCGCATTAAATAATGCACCCACCCCTGCCCGCCCCATTCACATGCCAGAGACCCCCAGATGCTTCTAGAGGATTTAAACAACCTGAGGAGTTAAAAATCTGACAGACTGGAAATGTGTTTGTCCTCTCTGTGTGTGCAGAGCATTAAATAATGCACCCACCCAGCTCGAGTCTCTCCCTAATGCCACAGACCCCCCAGATGCTTTTTGAGGATTTAAACAACCTGAGGAGTTAAAACCCAACACGTTAGAAATGTGTTTGTCCTCTCTGCATGCCCAGTGCATTAAATAATGCACCCACCCGGCTCGAGTCACCCCCTAATGCCAAAAAGACCCCCCCAAACGCTTTTCAAGGATTTAAACAACCCGAGAGTTAAAATCCAACAGGTTGGAAATGTGTTTGTCCTTCCTGTGTACACAGCGCATTAAATAATGCACCCACCCCTGCCTGCCCAACTCGCATCTCCCCCAAGGAACCCGAAAAAGTGACCCTAAATGCTTTCCAAGGGCTTCAACAAACCCTAGGAGTTAAAACCCAACAGGTTGGAAACATTGTGTTTTGTCCTCCCTGCTGAACACGCACTGCTGGGAGAAAGTTTCAAAGCGTGTAAGCAGGAACAGGCAGGAAAATTAAACCCTAATTAAGTGGCCGCGTGGATTATCTGAGCTGAATTAAACAACGCTCATTCAGGGTTTAAGGTGACCTCAACGCAATTTAGCCAGTTCCGTCTAGGAAGCTAATTTGGGTTTTTTTTGGTTTGTTTTTTTTTTTTTTTCTTTTGCTGTGCTTATCCATGTGTAAACAGGCCTGGGATTTTCAAAGCAACATTATCAAGCAAAGTTTACAGCTTTTTCAGCGCTGGTACGTGGTGTTTCTTTTGAGGACACTGTATCCCTCCAAACCTGCTTTGGGACATCTTTATTCCAGAATAAGGAGATGGACTTCATTCCCTCCCAATACAATAAATAAGGGACAATAAGTCTCTCTTAGTACAATAAAAATTCAGGTGAAGAATGATAAGACAGCAAAACAATCACCCAGCTTGCACTTCACCTCCCAGTCTATGAAATCAGGCCTTGTGTGTGCAAGGAAATAGTGCAGGACTGAACTGGAACTGTACTAACAGCCCCGATCCGAGCACAAATGTGGAATTACACTGAATTGTTGGACTCAGGATGCTGTGAGTTACCCCCTCAGGGCCACACTGCTCCCCACTGACAACCAAGGAGCTGTTCCCTGGGTGCTGGAAATACTCATCACTCTGCCCTTTGCCTGCTTCTGTTGCATTTTGCCACTTCCATAACCAGGGCTGAGCATTTTCTCTCCTCTTTACAATCAGTGCCAGCTTTGAGTGCTGATTCCTGGAGGAGCACCTTCCCAAAAGGCTGATTATCCATCATCTGGCTGTAATCAAAATCAAGGGGAGCAGGAGGTGCTCCAGCAGGCTCAGAGCAGCACAATTCAAACCTGCACAGGATTTCAAACTGAAAACACCAGCACCATGCACACCTTTGTCTGGGCACCACAACAGGACCACCACCTTTGTATTACTCAGAGATTACACCCAGGTGCACATAAATTCACTGCTTATGTGCCACTGTTTTAATAAGTTCATTCCATCCATCAGCCCGACGTCAATTTTGTTGTTTCAAACGCTTCCCAAAGTTTGCCGTCTGGAGAATTAGAAATTTATTTCAAGGAAATGACATTTTACCTTCAATTTTCCCACTCTTTGTGCCCAAGGCTGGTGTGATTCCCACTGAAACACCATGTCCAGCATTGTATCCAGGTTCAGTGAGTGGATAATCTGGATAAACTCAGATAAGAGCAACCAGCACTAAAGACAGTGGCCCTGAATCCTTTCAGCACAGCCTGGAGGTCAAGGAATGCCAAGATTTAAATGCTCACCTGGAATCCAGGTTTGATCTCACTGGGTACCAGCTGGAAGCGCTGAAAGCGGAAGCTGGATGAATCCTGACTAGACAAGAGAAACCTATTTTGGGAAGCAAACAAAACTAACCACTGTAACTAATTCAAGGCTCAATTACCCATCTGTGGCAAGCATTATTATGCAAGGGTTTGTGTTCTCCCAAACATTGTTCTGTACCTCGAACCAGAATCAATTCAAGCCTCACACATTCAGCAGGGCTTGGAATGAGATATCTGAATGGTCCCCTTTTGTTTTACAGCCTATGGATCTTTCAGTGTTTTTTGTTTTGTTTTGGTTTTGGTTTTTTTTTCCTCTTCCAGAAAGTGAGAAAAACGTTTAAAACATAATTCTTACCCTCCACAAATTCTGATTTATTTAGTCTGGATAACTATTAAGGTTTGAACAGATGATATTTTTCAATATTTACATGAGTTACACTGACCCAAATGCTGTGATAAATTCTATATAGTGGCTACTTCAGATCTGGAGCACACAAAGGCTCAAAGCAGTCATGGAGTGGCAGGATAGACACGAGGTTAAGTCTAACCCACCCTTCAGACTGGCAGGAGAGAAGATGAATCAAACAAAACTCCTGCTCCAAAAGCATTGTGAGAGCAGTAGTAAAAATGCAAGACTTATTCAGAGAAAAGTTACTTAAGCTTTTATGTGCAAGGGGTAAAGTTATGGCGAATTTGGAAAACCACACAGCACCTCAAAAGCTTTACAAACTTCATCAGATCTGCAAAGTTTCACCCAAAACTCTTGGGAGGACAAACAGTTTTTACATTTCTGCAGCACCATCCCTGGCCCTGAAGACAGCTTCTTCCGTGGTGATAAAAGTTAGATAATACTGCACTGAGAGACGATCTTCAGGAACCTTTAAGGAAGCTCTTCTGCATGTAGAGCTGCAAGTTCCTGTCTAGTTCAAGAACTGCAAGAATGCATTTAATGTCAGCTGGGGTTGCTTGCATGAGTCTGGTGTTCAAGGCTCAGGGTAAGGACTTTGTTTCATGTGTGAAGGACAATGTGAGCAGGACGTGGTCACACACCTCAGCCTGGACACCAGAGCTCTGCCAAACCCTGCAGGAGGACCGGAGTCACATCTGGGGATCCCTCCCTCCGAGAATGCTCCAATTTTGGGCACTCCTGTGCCAGGCTCTTCAGCGTCCAGGCAGGCAGAGCCTTCTCCTTCCCCAAACTGCCCCTCAGTGCCTGCAGGGCTGTCCTGCTGCCTGTAACACAAGCACTCTCATGCATATTGCATCTGCCAGCCCCGAGGAAATGAGGCACTGTCCGAGTAATTAAAGCCCGGCGCTGATGATAGATCCGTGGGACAGAGCTGGGCCTGAGTGTCCAGGCCTGCAGAGCATCAGGTGGGGCTGGGATCAACGCTCCAGGCAGGCAGAGCAATCCAACCCTCCCTGTAAGCCACACCAGCCGTGCAGAACAAAAAAGAGCCTTTAAAAATCTGTCTGCAAAACGTCAGGCAACAATGAGCACCTGGACTGGAAAACACCAAAGGTTTCTCATTTCTCCTCCCCATAATTCTTTGTCCACCTTTAATATGATCTGGTTTGAAAACTTAGAGCCACTGGGACAGCTGGTCCCCAACATTTCTGCTTGTCAGCTAAATTCAGAACAGAACCAGGGGGTCACACTTTCATTGTATTTCCAGCCTTGTCTTTGAAAGAGACATATCGGAAATGTCAAAAATAAACATGTCCTGAGGGAAAACTCAGTGCAACAACCTCAAGACGCGCAAGCAGGACTAGTACTCGTGGGTAACTGGGTGGTAATTAGCGTTTTGCACATGTTTAATTTGCTTTTTGCTCATTCCACAGCTGCTTTTCTGCCATTCACCCTCTTTAGGAATGAACGGGTGGACTCCTGACTGCACAGCATGGGCCAGGGGGAATTTTCTGGCTGGGATATTGGTCCTGTTTGACAACTCCTGCTCAACCCACGGGTGCTACTCCTGAAACCCCACAGGATTCCCACCCTGTCAAGCAACAAGAAGCACTCTCCCTTTTCCCTTGTGGAAAATGGGCTCCTAGACAGGTGCCAGACCAAGCAAAACTCATTTCTGAGCTGGCAGTGGCATTTTCACAGAGTCCATGGACTCCTACAGCAGTGGGGGCTGGAGGAGGCAGAGAATCATGTGCTCACAGGCATGGGGAGGAAGAGGGGGAGGAGGAGAACAAGGGGAGAGAGAGAACAAAGTGTCAACATCTTAACTGGGACACACAAAGAGCCAGTTCTTAGTAAGAACTTAATCCAGGATTAACAAGAGGTCAGCTACCTCTGCAAGGAGACTGCACTAAAAGGAGCTAATTAGCTCTCCTTAATTGCACAAAAGGAACCACACACAACTAAAGACATTCACCAGCAGCAGGTCCCACCTCACCCAGGAAACAAACCCCTACCTGCTGTCCCCAACACCACCTCAGACAATCAGTGGAGAGCCAGGAGCAGGAGAGGTGCAGGGATGGATGGGAGGCAAAAAAAAAAAAGGCTCTGGGGAGGTTCAGCATCAACAGGCGCTGGAGTGAGAGCCGGAGCCTCCACCAGCCAGGAGAAGCATTTGCGGCATGGCCAGAATCTGTCTGGACAGTTTCTTCATCAGCCACTGCCATGGACGACCCCAAATCCCTGAGGGAAGCACAAATGCTGATGTCCATGAGGGTGTTTAATGCAGTTCTGGCCTTCTTTAAATCAAGGTGGTCTCTGAAAATGAGGAGCACGAGGCAAACCAGCCTTTTCCTGTAGGTTGAGGCCAAAGGAATCCCATCCCAACATGGACAGCACAGCAGGATAAATGTCAGGATAAATGGAGAGCACACAGCACCACGGACAGGTAGCAGATCCCAGCTGGAAGCCTCCAGTTTGGAATGATGCAGTGGGCAAGGCTGGCTGAGCTGCCCACCCACAGATCCCTTGCCTGGAATTTCTAACCCTGTATCACAAAGACACACACCTTAAGTTCCTTATGAGCCTCTGCTTGGCACTAAATCCATCTGGGGTTTTTGTTGTTGTTGTTTTTCTTTTTTGTTGGTTTTTGTTTGTTTGTTTGCTTGTTTGTCTGGTTGGGGGTTTTTTGTTTTGTTTTTCCTGTGGAGCCATTGCATGTTGTGTTCTCCTGCACTGGTGCATATTTCACCCCAGAAGCCCTTGCTCTGCACTGACAGATAATGGATCCAGCAGTCAGTGTGCCTGAAAATGAAGATTAACAGGCACATCAATAACGGCAGCAGATGTCTCTGAGATGGAGCACTAATCAAAGGAACCCCTGCGTTTATTTGGGTTATAGCACTGTGCTGCAGGCTGGGAAGATCAGGCAGACACCAGCCCGAGTGCATCTCAGCCGGATCAGCTCCCAGTTTCAGGGAGGATGAAGGGGAAAGCAAAACAGGTGGACCAGGGAAGGCTGCCCTACACACCGAGAAAAATAACAGAAACAGGAGCTCACACTAATTACAGGTCCCTGTGAAACCATCACAGTAGTGCCTCCATTATCTATCCTTCTTCTCTTCCCTCGGGACAGTTAAATGTTATGCCACTGTACTTCCAGTGACACTGCAGGGGCAGCCAGAAGGGACGAGCAGCACCACAATTTCACCTCAAACCCAACACAAATAATCGAGTTCTTGGGATGCCACTGGGAATAGGAGACAGCCACCCCCTCTCTCCTGGTCCCAGGAACTGAGCAGCAGCCCTCAGCTGTGCTGCTCCTGTGCAGGCTCAGCACAAAGGGAGAGCTCCCTGACAGCTGCTAAAGCTTCAATAGCTGCCATTGGGGAGAGCAGAGTGAGCACCAACGGGGCTGTGCCAGGGCCTGGGCTGCAGCAGCCTCCTGGTACAGACAGCCCCATCCAGCACCCAGCACCCCTCTGCCCCCCATTCCCTGCTGTACTGAGCTGGAATAGCTCACAGCTCGTTCACAAAGAGAAGGGAAATTGTCCTAATTGTCCTAAAACGGTCCGTGGTCCAATCTCTTTCTCCAGCACTGCTGGTGCAATGTGTGCCTCTGCATTGTGATATTCTGTTATGGCTATTCCAGCTCCTCCATTCCTCCAAACTGTTCCAATCTGTTTATCCAAGCAGATACCAGCCTTCTGCAGCCTCCCACAAAGCACTGCCCCAGTCTCCACCTTCAGCCTTGCCCTGTGTCACCTCTTACTCCCAATCCCAATCCCAACCCGACTGGATTCATCCCTGCTCCCACTGACTTCCTTAACTTTGCTTGGCCCTTTCTTCCAGAATCCTGAAATCTGCTGGCTTCACTCTGCAACTCACCAAAACCACTGCCAGGTGCTCCCATGAAAACAGAATATTTCTCCACCTGAAGTCTTTTCCCCCCACACCCCTTCCACCTCCACTGAGATTATTCCCCCATCCAACTGCAACTCCATCCCAGCCCCGCATCCTTTTCCCTGCGGAGCCGCCTGACCTCCCAGCACACATACACACACAAAGGAAGGAGTCCCCGCCTGCCTGGGAGATGAAAACCGAGCAGTTAAAGGATCCCACGGCCACCTGTCAGCGCATCGCCCTTCCCGAGAGGTTCTTCCCCGCTCCTCCGCCAGCTCCCCGCAGCCCGCAGCGTTTCTGCCAGGGGGAACACCATGGAACCACCCGGGAACCTCGCTGCTGCTGCTCCGGGGCATCTCACGGCCGCCAAAGGAGTCCGACAAAAAGATTCCCCGCTCTGATAAGGGTTTGGCATGGCTGGAACAAAGCCGCCTTTGCAATGCGCTGCTGCCCGGCTCTGGCATCCGAGCTGGCCGCTGCCCACTGGGGAGAAAAAAGCTCCCACTGTGGCTTTAAGGATGTCCCGCATCACCCGGTTAACCCTGGCTGCTCCTCGCTGCTGCCACCGGGGAGAAATCCCACAATTTCTGCTCCTCTCCTGCTCTTACCCATCTGTTGTGCCGCCCTGGTGCAGCCTCTCTGCGCTGCTGCACAGCCCCGGCACCCCGAGCACAGCTTTGTTAAATATTCGGGGATGCTGCACAGCCCCGGCACCCCGAGCACAGCTTTGTTAAATATTCGGGGATGCTGCACAGCCCCAGCACCCCGAGCACAGCTTTGTTAAATATTCGGGGATGCTGCACAGCCCCGGCACCCCGAGCAGATCTTGATTAAATATCCCCGACCTCCCCGCGGTGCAAACCACCAGGGAGCACTTCTGTGACGACAAAGGAGCAGGGCAGTCAGCGTGGACAAAAACATCCCTCGGATTACCTCGAAATTCCACTTCCTCGCTCCCACAAAGCTCTGACTTCTCACCCTGAGGGGCTGCACGCCCTCCTAAACCTTATCAGGCTACACAACCCATCGATTTCCCTTCTGGAACAGCAGGCAGCAACAGGAAATGTTTAGAATAAATAGAAATATTTGCCTTCAACACTCTGGGCATTACCAAATTCAGAATCTGGGAAAGGCGATCTTCTGCACGGAGGTTGTACAATGCAGAACGTAACAATGTGACTCATCTTGAAAGTGTATATAAACACACTTTAAAAACCTGTCTGGGGAAAAATAAACACTGATTCCCGTCTGGGAAAAGCAGGAACACAACCCTGCTGCTGTCCTTGGGTTTGTACCTACCCCAGGCAGGTGCAGCAAAGGAAAAAAAGCCACAGCCAGCAATTTAAGAAATTTAGAAAGCAAGAAAGCAGCACAGATGGACAAGGGAAGAGCAGAAAGCAAATGAAAAATGTTCCTGCAAAATGATATAAGAGCAGGGAGGAGTGATGTGACTGGGAGCTGATCAATCACCCCTCATGAATGATGAAATATTTGCTCTGTATGATCAGTTAATCCCAAGCAGGAACACGTTCAGAAGGGTGGCAAACAACCAGACAGATTTTCTTGCAGGGCAATGAGTTCAAAGGAAAGTAACAAAAACATCGGGGCACTCATGAGGCTCCTTTGTGAAAACAAACTTGAAGGGTAAACACAGTGGAGTGGTCAACAAATATTTGAGGAATGTAAATATTGAAGAGAAAGAGAAGCTGTATTAAAAGGTTCGGGGTTTTGTTTTTTGTTGTTTTTCTTGAACAATGAGCGATGGGATTATATGAAATTGTGGGAAAGAAACAAGGCTGAAGTCAAATCCTCACAGCCAGGAGCAGGAGAGAAGTGGAATAAACTCATTTACTTGTCATGTTCATAATAGGTAACTGTTAATAAAGACAGAACAGAATCACAAAACCACAGGATATCCTGAGCTGGGAAGAACCCACAAGGATTATTGAAGTCCAACTCCTGGCCCTGCACAGGACACCCCATTGTCGGGAGCATGGATCAATATCTCACTAATATCACACTTTTTTCACTCTCTAGTGCTGCCTTCCAATATTTCCATTTTTTTTTTAAAGAGGCAGCAGCCCAATCTGCAGCAATGCAGGGCTCTAAAGGTTTGCAAGGATTGGAGTATTACAATTTCAAGGACTGTTTTGACTTGCTGCGTTTTTGTCCCCAAAACTTCCAAGACACACACAGAGACATTCACGTGGTTTGGAGTTCCACGTGGGAAATCTTGCAGAGTGACATCCAAATCATCCCCTGTTCCTAAGCTGGGCTGTGATCCTTGAAAGAACAGATGTGCTCAGGATAATTATGGCATCTCCAAACACAAGCAAGGCACGGGTTGTTTTGGGACAATAATAAGGATTCAGTTTGTAGCTTTGGGCAAGTCCCCTGAGAGAAGTGCAGGGGATAGGGATGGATGTTTGCATTTCTCATCCTGCCTCTTACTCCAGTAGAGTTTGCTCTCTTTAGAGAATTGTTTAAACTCTCAACAATTTTTTGCTCTCCTAAGCCAAGCTTCCAGCAGGGAATTAATACACAGCTATTAATAAACACACTAAAAGGAGAAACACCTTTCATCTCCAAGTGCCTTATCTGCAAACCAGGACTAATTCCACTCCCTTTCTTCTACCCTTTGTCCATTCTGACTATTTAGGATGGAATCTCTCCCTCCAGACTGGAGGTGGGGCATTGAAAATCTCCCAGCACAGCAAATCTCTGTTTTCAAGAGCCTCTTTTGCTGTAAAACAACACCATTTTAGAAACAGTTCCATTTCCCAGATCAGTTGTGCAATCAGCTGCCTTTAAAACAGAAAAAGAATCCACGAGGAACTTATTCTTCCTGCTGGAAAAATAATGCAGCAGGTATTTGAGGCAATGAGGCAGCTTTAGTGCCGTGGAGCAGCCACTGAATATTGTTCAGGTTCTGTGAGCCCTGGCCTCCAGACACATCCTCCTTTCATGGCCTGCAGCTAAGCACGGGTTTGCCTCCCAAACCTCATTCCCAAAATGTGCATCAGGTTGTGCAGCACATTCCTCTAGCAGCTGACAGCTCTGCAAAAAGCCAAATTCCAGCTCTGAGGGCTGCCCAGAGCCCTCAATCTCCTCGCAAGCAAAGGGCACTTCTTTCACATCTCCAGAGCTGCTTTATTTCTGGTCCTGCGGGGTCAGAAATACACCAAAATTACAGCTCTGCCTCTCCAGCAGCTCTCCAAAACGCCTCTGTCTGCAGTGCAAACCTTTTCATTCACAGCCTCTCGTGTGTCCTCACTTGCAAACGATCTCTATAACCCTCAGGCCTGGCCACCTCCTTCTGTGTTTAGACACAGCCTGATTTGCTCAGTATTTCATTAAGGGAATGACTCTAATTAGAGAGAGCTGTTCTTGAACTAAACAAGTTGTGTGTTCCCCCTCCAGCTAATTTGTTCTAATTTTATGTGCATATCTGGACATCTCTTCTGTTACCAAATCTTTGCTGCTCTTCAAAATGCACCTCCTTTCCCCCCAAAGTCTGTTTAATTCCACTCATTTTCTCCTCCATTTTTCTCCTTTCTCAATTCCAAGGCCTGAAATTAGCTGTGGTCCCAAACCACATTTTACCAAACCTGCTATTCTGAGTGGTTTGAAAATAATTCAAAATATATACCCCAAATATATAAACTTCAAAAAAAAAAAAAAAAGCCACAAATTCCTCTTTCTCTGCTCCTCTGCCAATGCATGGGGTGACCGTGACATTGTCAAAGGAGAGAGGCAGCATTTTGCATCTTTTTTTAGTTGGGGAAAAAAAAAAAAAAAGCAGATCATCTGCCCCCAGATCACTTGGCTGTGACCACAGAGAGCATTCTGTCCTGGAAAAATGGTTACAGAGGAATAAACCACTGGAAAATGTAAAATATAATCAACAGCACAGGCCTAAATCTGGCCAAAAGGAAAACTTCGGGGAAGGAGAAGCTCAGAGAACATTCCAGTATCTTGTATTCAGCACGTGGCTCTGCAAGGGCACCCAGGAGGAAAAGGAATTCTGTGCAGCATTTTGGGTTTGGTGTCTCCATTTCCTGAGCTTGGATATTCTATCCTCGGATATATTATTGCTGCTGTATTGCAACTTATATAATTTACTTCAAACAGGCTCAAAATCCTGAAATCAATAGTTACTGGTCATAATAAGCATCAATTAAAATAATAATAGCATTAAGATGGGCTTTCTAACCAGGCTTGAGCTGAGAGCTGTTCAGGGGAAGGTTCAAGCAAAAACACAGCAGCTGCTCAATCAACCAAAGGAATACCATGAACTGGTTAAAACAGAGAGAAATCTGGAATTTCAGCTGGGAAAAGCAGAAGAAGCCTTGCCCAGGGCACAGGGATTCCGTCAGGGAGCACTACAAGGGTTTTGATGGCAAATTCTGCCTCTTTCAGGCCTTGCCCCTGTCCACTGGCTGAGCAGAAATGAAGCAGAAATTCCAGCTATGTGAGTGCTTCCCTTCAGCCCAGCACAACCATCAACACACACAGAGTGAATCAGACATTTAAAAACGTGGGACACTGTCCAGTACCTCCTTCCAGCTCTTGTCTCTTGGAAATCTCTGCTCTGTGCAGAGGGAGAAGGAAAGGGAGAATTATTCCTGTCCAGCACCTCCTTCCAGCTCTTGTCCCTTGGAAATCTCTGCTCTGTGCAGAGGGAGAAGGAAGGGGGGATTGATTTCGGTCCAACAGCTCCTTCCAGCACTTGTCCCACCAAAATCTCTGCTCCAGGCAGAGGCAAAAGGAAGGGGGGATTGATTTCTGTCCAATACCTCCTTCCAGCACTTGTCCCACCAAAATGTCTGCTCCAGGCAGAGGGAGAAGGAAGGGGAGACTGGTTTGCTTCATTTTTCAGACACGGAAAGCAGGGCAGAGGCCAGAGCAGGATAAAAATGGTCAATGACAGATCCAGGCACAAAGAGAGCCCCTTGTGGCTCCCAGGTCCCACAGCAGCACATTCCTTCCCTTTGAACAGTCCAACAGCACCCAGCACCCTCAGCTCCGCATTTCACCTCTTCTCGACTGAATTTCAGGCTTTTTAGTAAGGAAAAGGATCTCTGGAACAGCCCCACTGTTGCCCCTCACTCGCCTCAACTCCAGGCCCTGAGTGAGCAAAAGCTGCAGAATTCCAGAGCCATTCCAAGCAGTTTGCCCTTCACTTGACATTTCTGAGGCTGCTGAAGGATGGAGGAAGAGAGCAAGGTGATCTTTCCATCTGACAAGAGGGAAAGGCAATTTCCCAGCAAAACAAACGGTCAGGATTCAATTAGCCAAAATAATCTGCAGCCCAAGGAGTGATCTGGGGGAAGAGATTCTGGGTGCTGGCAGCAAACATTGCAAAGTGAAGCTTCTTCGTGGCCTAAATCAAAAACCTGCTCTTTCTGGCTGTCCTCAGAGAGGTTTCAGTATGAACATATATATTAGAGAACGAAATTACAGATGTTTATCCAAATTTAAACCAAAACTTGATGCCAAAATCTAACCACACAAGAGACAAAAATATTAAAGGGATGATTTTGCCAGTCTGTTATCACAAAGCAAACCCAGCCTCAGAACAAGGGCTTCAAAATGCCTTGGTTTTATTTCAAATGGTCTCCCTCCACTGTAATTTCATACTTTTACTAAAACAGAAGTCGTGCTTCACAGCCTGTTGCCACTGCAAGTATTTATCCAGCGTGGCACTGCGCAGTCCAGGACAAAAACACAAAAACTGGTGCTGGGGCTGATCCTGCTTCTATTTCTGCCTCTCTTGGTGCCCCCAAGCACAGCCTGGCCAAGGGAATCGTGTGCAAAGTTTTCCTGGACTTTACTGCACTCAGATCAGGCTCCTCACTGCTTCCCACCATGGAAAAGGGCAGAAAAAACAACATCAAGGCCAGAGAAATTAGCATGAAGCCTGCTAATAACCCCTTAATGACTGTGTGCCACAGACCCATCCACACAATAAACCTGCCAACGCTGCTCCAAGCTTTCCTTCCAGGCACCTGGCATGACATCTCCTTGCTGGAAAAGGATAAAAACCTGTACTTTCTGGCCAGCCAGGATGTTCAGGATGTATGCCCAGCTCAGAATGTTCTGGATGCAGGGGAAGATGAGCAAACCCATTAATGAGGTTTGCCCTTCCCACCACATCGCCAGTGAACAGGAACATTCTGAGTCCCCAGATCCATTTGCAGAATTCATAAGGAGCTGAGGCATCTCCTCTCCCAAACACCAGAGCCATATTTATATGCATGTGGGTCAGCTCTGGTGGCTTTTAGCCGAGGATTATCAGCATCTATTTCTTCCCCCTAGATAAAAGGCGCGAAGGAAGATGCAGGAGCAGGAGAATCAATGAAGACAGGAAAGAGTGAAAATGCAACATTTGAACCTGTAATGTGAAGGTCAAACAGCACAATGGGCACAGCAGCACAATTATGTAACCTTAACAGAAGTATTTTGCAAAGCTTCTCCAAAAATTGGGGAAGAATTGATTTGGAAATCCAGTTTCATTCGGGATCATTTGCAGTGCCACAGTTCATTGTCGCCGCACACAGCAGCTCTTTAAGGCTCTGCAGCTTCAACACGAAATTGGAAGTGATTTAAGCAGCTTCATCATTTCCCTGGGTAATCAAGGAGCCACGAGTCCCAAACGCCCACGTTTGTCACCCCTGTGTGTCACAGCGATGCCTGGAAGTGAGGACAGAACCGTCCCTCCCGTCCCTGTCTCACCAACCCGTTATTCTACATCTCAAAGGAGGGGCAAGGCTGGAAGAGCAGAGCTGGGTGGGACGAGTGTGACAGCTCAGGAAGCTCTCCCTCCCCTCTCCCACACCCTGAGACATGGATTTCCAGAGGATTTCCAGAGGCAGGGGAAGGGCAGGAGTCAGCCTGGTGGAGGTACCCAGGGCCCCCACAGCCTCCAGAACGCAGAACTGAAACTGGCTGAAGTCAATCTTCACTGCTCCCTGACATCAAACAACTTCTAATTTTAGCTCTGCTGTTCTGTAACCCTACCTAGTTCCCATCCCACCCCCACAACTACATAATAGATCCTTCCCTCAGATAAGTAGGGTGTTGGAACATTGAGAGGTTGGTTGGTTTTTTTCTCTTTTTTTCTCACCCACAGGAACTAGCAGAAAAATGAATTACAGATTTATTTTTAGTGGAGCCTTTGGCCCTTATTTTCCCTGTAGGTTCCAGATCACAGGTTCTGCAGCTCAGAACTCTCCAACCAACACAGCAGCACAAGCAATGCAGGAGGAAACACAAAAAGAAGGAAAATCAGATGAGCAGAGTTTTACTCAGTATCCCATTTATGGGACATCAAGTTCAGCTACCAGCTTGTTTTTTGTCCCTGCAATGCTCTTCTGGCATTAGATTCTCATTTTTCATCAAAGATCTAAATTAGTTTCCACCTCTGATGGATCATGAACTCCCCAAAACTCCTAAGAAGGAAGAGCAGGGCAAGCAGCACAGCCTGAGATGGAAGGGAAAGGAAAGGCTGCTGTGGATTTTGGCTTTCTGAGATTCAGAGCTCAAAGCCTGGCTGATTACAGTCCCTGAGGAGCTGTGAGATAACAGTGATGTCAGCCTGAAGGCAAAAGCTCTCTCTCGCAATACCAGGTCACAACATAAAGACGAGAGAGCATTAAAGCACAAAAATGACTGATTAAACCGAGACACCGGGCTCCGAATGAGGCAATCCCTCCTGTCAGCGTCCTCGGGGGCTGCAGCATCATTCCTGCCACCAGGACGCCGTGTGATGGCACAGCAGGTCCTTGCATCATGCCACTGTCACACGGTGATGTCACCCAGCCCCTCTGGCTGTCCCCTGGTGCTGCAGAGCCCCGGGAGCTGCGGCCAGATGGGGATGAGATCATTTTGGGCAGGATGAGGAGGCGCTGCAAGAAACGCAGGGCACGGAGCGAGGGAGCAGCACAGACAGGCCCAGAAGTTCCTGATATCACACACGGTGGGATTTGGTGTGGTCACACAGCACAGGATGGAAGTGGGGCCTGAAAAGTGGGAAAGGCAAGTCCTGTTCCTGAGGGTCAGAGCAGGCTGCTCCTGCTGACAGCTTTCTGTCCCTCCCTGGTACAGACATGAATCATGTGTCTCTCTGAGCATGGCTCCATGAGGAAATCTGGGTTAACCCCAGCAGTGCCTCTCCTGCACCAAGGAGCAGAGGATTTGTTTGCATCCCATGCTCTGGATTGCTTTTTCTTTATAGAAATACTAACCTTATCAACCTGTTTCGTATCCAGCCCACATTAAATACCCCAAGCAAGTTCAGAGAGCCCTGCCTTCATTCTGCCCTTAAATCTGTGCTCCTCCAATCAACCCAGCAGAGACAAACAGATTTGGGCAAAGCAGGACCTGGAATAACATCCCTAACTCAGCCTCCTATGCCTGCATATTGCAGCACAGCCAAATAAACAAAAATAAACAAAACTGCCTGTAAATATCCTGGGGGGAACAGAGCGACAGCTGCAGAGATGCAGCCTGCTGTGTAATTAAATAAGGGGAGCAATCAGAATATTTGATTTTGAGATTGGGATAAAAGGGGATGCTGAAGAGGCAGGGCTTGGGTAGCACTTGTCAAGTGATTCCAGGAGAGCCAGGGGGGTGATGGGGATCTTTGTGGCATCCCAGCAGAACGAAGGGGCCCAGGGCTGCCCAGAGCCCCCAGGGCCCTGCCCGGAGCCCGAAGCACGGAGAGGGAAGAGCGTCACCTACTGAAGCCCGGCCAGCGCTTCCTCCAGCGCTGTAATCTGCTTATGTCCCCACGAATCCTCCAGAGCTCCGCTCCCAGCCTGCCCAACCACCAGGATGCTCCAACATGAGCTGCCAGAAACGCTGGGATAAACCGGGAAGGCCAAAACTCCCCAGATCTCCCTGCTGGGTTTGTGGGGAGGCAGGGATGGGGATGCAGTGGGGTCGCGTCACTGCGGATCCACTCCAGCCCAGCGTTTCCAGCATTTCCAGCACATGCTTTGCTCTCCTGGTAGTACACGGAGCTATTATGCAACTCCTCAGCCCAACTGCACAGCACAGAAGGCAGCAGATCGCTGTGAGAGAGGGGCTTTTTTTTTCATTCATTCATTAAAAAAAAAAAAATTAAAAAACCTCGTGTAATGTTTTCAAATGCTAATATCCGTATAATTTGTCCAGCCTGCGTGAGACAGCGATGTAAACACAGGGAAAATTCAAAGGTTCTCAGTGCAATTAAATAAAAGACAGAATTAGAGAAATTAGAAAAAGAGATGACCTATTGAGTCATCTCTGGCTCAGGTCTGTCCCCTGGGGCCCAGTACAAGATGCTTCCTAGTGCTATACTGTACTGTTTTTATTTTTTACATAGAAAAATAATATAAAATTAAAATAGCAACAATAAGTAAAATAACAAATGCAAAATAACTTTGCTGTTTTCTCACACTTTACAGGCGAGGATCTGAAAGCACCACATTCATCCTGATGCAAACCAGCATACTTGTTATTTCTATGATTACTTCCTTTTTCATTCCAGAAAAAAAAAAAGATTAAGGAAAAGAAACAGGCCTTGCCTTTGCTCTGGTCATCCAATTCAACCCAAATTACAAAGTCACATTCCACTGTTAACTGTGGAGCTGTTCCCATCTGATAAAGTTCTGGTTAAATCAATTTCATCATCATAATTCAAAACCTATTTATTCCAGCTAAGTGGTTTTGACATATTGGAAATTTAAAATAGTTCTGAGGTACTCGGAGTTCTACGTAAGCCTTTGGTTGGTCAAGTTTATATTATATTTATATATAGATATATAATTGTATCCTCTATTACATATATATATATTTACCTACCCCTGTAAAATACAAACTTGACCAACAAAATATCTACGTGCAAACATTTCAGACACACACAAACACACAGAGCTTTCTCAATTGCCTTTCACCCACACAATGTTTCCTTTCACTGCCCACTTAGCCAAACCTGGCGAGTTTCCCCCCAAAACACCCAGGAAATGAAAGAATTAAGGAGCACCCGGGTACCTTGCAGGCAGCTCTCGTTTCCCTGGAACTCTGCTGTGTTCCTACAGCACCACGCCAGCGAGGAGCACCCCCAAAAGCCGCTATTTAAAGGACAAACGGAGCAGGAGACATTCCGCGCACGCAGCATCCAAAACACTTTTTTATCCCCACACCTTCCTTCGGCAAAAGCTGCCCGTGTTTATTTTCCCGTGTGATCCAGCAGCCCGGGCGATGCGGTTCGTGCCGAGCCGGCGGGGGAGCAGGGCAGGGAGATGCAGGCAGAGCGCAGGGAGGCTCGGGGCATCACGGCGCGGATGCGGAGCTGCCCGGCCAGCAGCGGCCCAGCGCCGCATCCACCGCCGGAGCCTCTCCGGTGCCTCCCCCGCCACATCCCGCACCCACATCCAGCACCCACATCCAGCACCCACATCCCGCACCCGCATCCCGCACCCGCATCCCGCACCCGCATCCCCCCGGTCGTGCCGCAGCGGCCGCGCCGGCAACTTGGCGGAGCGCATCCCTTATTTTATCCCATTTCGGGGAGGGGGCCGCAGCATCTCCCATCCCCTCACCTCCCTTTCCCCCACCGCGCTCTTACCAGGCGAGCTTGAACCCTTTCATTAGTACAGCCACGATAATCCGCTGCCCGTGCCCTTGTGTGCCCGCTGAGAGCTCCAGAGGTGCCAGCACATATTGGAGCAGCCCCGGGCGGCGAGCGTCCCGCGGGGAGCGCCCAGCCCCATGCGCCGAGCCGGGGCACCCCCCGCGCCCCCGGAGCCGCGGCGAGGCGCGCAGGGCTCCCCGCAGCAGCAGCGGCAGCAGCGCCGGGGGCTGGCGCTGAGCCGCCCCGCTCTCTGCTGAGCATGTGCAGCAGCGGCGGGACCGCAGCATGCCATGGCACCGCCGGCAGCCCCTCCTTGGGGCTCCGCCGATGTGCGGATGGATAGAGGGGGTCGGCCCGTCACAGCCCCCGCGGCACGGGCGGGGACAGCCTGCCAGACCGCTTTGTGCAGCCTTGGGCACTTCCAGGGATGGGGCGTCAGCTTCTCACGCCCCTCACAGTAAAGAATATTTCACATTATCTAACCTAAACCTGCTCTCTGTCCGTGTGAAGCCATTGCCCTTTGCCATCACTCCATGCTCCTCACAGTAAAGAATATTTCTTGTTATCTAATTTAAACCTCCTCTCTGTCAGTGAAGCCATTGCCCTCTGCCCTATCATTCCATGCTCCTCAAGGTAAGGAATATTTCCTATTACCTATCTAACCCTACTCTGTCAGTGTGAATCCATCCCCCTTGCCCAGTCATTCCATGCCTCTCACAATAAAGAATATTTCCCATTATCCAACCTAGCCCTACTCTCTGTCACTTCACAGCCATCCCCTTTTGCCCTGTCACTTTGTGCCCCTCACAGTAAATAATGTTTTCAATTATCCAATCCAACCCTACTCTATCAGTGTGAATCTATCCCCCCTTGCCCAGTGACTCCATGCCCCTTAAGGTAAGGAATATTTCCCATTATCCAACCTAAACCTCCTCTCTGTCACTGGGAAAGCCATCCCTCTTGCCCTGTCACTCCATGCCACTCACAGTAAAGAATATTTTCCATTATCCAATCCAACCCTCCATTCTGTCATTGAGAAGCCATCACCCCCTTGCCATCACTCCATTCCCCTCACAGTAAAGAATATTTCCCATTATCCAATCCAACCCTCCTCTCTGTCAGTGTGAAGCCATCCCCTTTCTCCTGTCAGTCCATGCTCTCATAAAAGCCCCTCTCCATCCCTCTCGCAGACTCCCCTCAGCCCTGGCCATTCTTCCCCACTTGTGAAATCAGTTTCTGGGGCCAGCAAGAACAGATGGGATTTATGAAAACCCCTTACACACATGGGTAGTGTTCCCTTGGCCTTTTCCTGCAGCAAGAGGTTTGTCTGCTCCTCTCTTCCAGCACAAGGTCCTGTCCATGCAGGGGAGCTGCAGGAAGAGGCAGAGCGAGCCCCAGCCCTCTCCTCCCTCTCCCAGTGCTGCAGTATTTGGTAGCTGATGCTTGTGGGGGGATTTGCCAAAGCACCACTGCAATTCCCTGACTACCCCAGAGCAGGGATGAGCTGATTGTCCAGGCCGAAAAGGAGAACTCCATCCCTGGTGATGCTCTGGAAGCTGGAACGTGTAACCTGAATTTCCCCTCTTTCAGTTTGTACCCATTTCTCCTTGTCCTGTCACCAGTTCCTGACAAAGATCCCCTCTGCAGCTTCCTGAGGGGATGGGAGTCAGCTCCCCCAGGCTCACCTGAGGGCTGTGAAAACTAATGGAACATCGAATTTCCTAATGGAAAACCAAATTTCCCAATGAAAACCCAAATCTCTGAATGAAAAACCGAAATTACTAATGGAAAACCGGATCTCCTAATGAAAAACCAAAATTACTAATGGAAAACCAAATCTCCTAATGAAAAAACGAAATTACTAATGGAAAACTGAATTTCCCAAAGGAAAACCGAATTTCCTAATGGAAAACAGAATTTCCCAATGGAAAACTGAATTTCCTAATGGAGAACTGATTTCCCAAGCAGAAAACTGAATTTCCTAATGGAAAACCAAATTTCTTAATGGAAAACTGAATCTCCTAGTGGAAGACCAAGTTTCCTAATGGAAAATTGAATTTCCTAACAGATTTTCCTAATGGAAAACCAAATCTTCTGATGAAAAACCGAAATTGATAATGGAAAACTGCATTTCCCAAAGGAAAACCGAATTTCCTAATAGAAAACAGAATTTCCTGATGGAAAACCAAATTTCCTAATGGAAAACCAGATCTACTAATGGAAAACCGGATTTACTATTGGAAAACTGAATTTCCTTAATGGAGAACTGAATTTCCTAATGGGAAACCAAATCTAATGGAAAACCAGAGGTCGGTAGGGACTGGGGCAGTGTATTTCAAATAATTTGTAATTTCATCATTTCTTTGTAAAGTGCCTCAAAAAGTGAAGCCTGGCAGTGCCCAGGGATGGACATCCACACTCTTATTCCACACAGAGAGCTCTGAAGGGGTTTGGTTCTGGGATAGGAACAGCCTGGACTATAAATCCTGCAGGAATCCATCAGTTTTAGGGGTGGTAGAGGAAAGAGCGCAGGCAGCTGTGTATAAATAAAGATTCTACTCTCTTGAAGAGCTTTAAATGTTATTTTGTCTATTTTTTTTTTTTTTTTTTTTTTTTGCACTCACACCCCCATCCCCGTGGCTGCAGATAATCATGAGTGGACTGACACGAAAACCTTAATCTGTAAAATCACCACCTTTGTTCTGCTCACTGCTCAGGGGCCAAGGGGGTGCCTGGGGCAGTTCCACAGCTCTGTCCTGGCTTGCAAAGCTTTCAGTGACATTTGTCCAAGGAAACACCGAGATTCTGATGCCCACCTCCCCTTTGGAAAGTAACAAACATGGTTCTCTGCTTTTCTACCGTGCCTAAAAACAACAAAGTTGTTTGGTTTGGTTTTTTGGGTTTTTTTTTTCTGATTGTCCCAAACCCTGAGCAGCAAAGTTCCAGTTCTGAATTCAGCAGAAAGTCACTTTTGGAGGGCTTGGATGGTTTCAGGGCAAGTGAAATGAAACAGCACCTTGGGCTGAAGTTTGAGAAATTGAGGAAACAACGCTGAAAGAGGGAATTCTGCAGGAGAGCCCCAGGGCAGGTGGGGAGATCCCAAACCCCTGCTTTGGGAATTCGCTCCAACAACAGCTTTGCAATGCATTTTTTGTTCATTTCTAGACGAAAAGCACTCATTGAACCACAAAGTCAGGCACAGGCCTTTCCCCACAGCAAACAGCACGGAAAAAACACCTTCAAACCTCACCCCACATAATCCCAGACTCAGCCCTTCTTAGATCCCACCTCCACCAGCTTGGGCTGGACTTCGGGCTGGGCTTTTCTTCACGAGAGCCTTTGCAATTGTGCAACCTCTGCAGGTTGTCAAGGAGGGAGGCAAATCACAAATGCTGTAAAATGGGTCAGGAGACCTGCAAGCTTGGCAAATCTAGGACAGACTAATGCTGCAGAGTCACATGTTTGGAAATCAAAGCTCAGGCAAGAAAGGTATTAAGAGATAAGCAGTCATGCACTTTTTCTC
>VZSR01000243.1:2438190-2449938 GCA_013398615.1 Brachypodius melanocephalos | reverse complement strand
CAGTCTCTGTTCCAGCTCAGCCTTCCCAAGGCATCAGTTCTGGCTCCCCACAAAAGGGACAGTGAGGTGTCATTTCCCCTTGTCCTGTCACCCCATGTCCTTGTGAAATCTCCCTCTCCGGCCTTGTTGTAACCCCCTTCAGATCCTGGAAATGCTCTGAGTTCTCCAAGAGATTCCTGAGAACCAAACAAACATTTCCTTCTCCAGATTTTCCATCTTAACTCCATTTCACGGATGGAGAGGGTGTAAAGCCACGATTGCAGTCTAAACCCATTAGAAATGATTTAAAAAAAAAAAAAAAAAATCAGACACGGTTGTAAATGTCACCCAGACCCCCACAATGAGTGTCACACTCCGAGCTGGAGAGCCGGGGTGTGAGCCTGCAGTGAACCATCGCCTCTCCTTGCTGCGAAGGGTTAAAAGGGGCAGCGCGGCCAATTTCACAAAGAAAAACATCAACACCGACCTCCCCCGCTGCCCAGAGCAGCCCTTTCACCAACATCTCATTTACCAACCCACAGAATCTGTGCGAAACCACTGAGCTAAGGAAAACGGGAATTAATTGCTAAATTCCATCGGGAATTAATTGCTTAAATTCCGTGGGCAGGCACAGCGCAGGGCACAGGATCTCAGATGGCCCAATGGCAAATATTTGCTGACCAGATAAGATCGACAGCATTTCAGTCCCGAGCTGTTTGTAAATCACCCAGTTTTTGATACTCTCGGGTGACTGGTTGCCCTAAACCACACAAATACTGGAAGGCAAATATTTGGAAAGAAAACCACAAACTGCTGCACAAAGGCAGCGAGATTCAGCCAAAAAAAAAAAAAAAAATTTAAAAAATGCCAAGGCTGGTGGAATCCACAGACACTTGGCACAGACTGCCAGAAACAAATGGCAAAAATTCTGCAGTCACAGCAGACAGCACATCAGCACTCCCAGGAGACGGGCATGCAGCAGCTGAAAAAGAAAAAAAAATCACTTTTTAGGAGCACTTTGGGCCTCATTTGAACGCGCAGGTTCAAAAAGGAAAAAGTTGCATTGATGCTGAGTTGCTACCAAGCCGTTATTTGTGTGTTTTCAAACCAGATTAGAGAAGACACCACACAGAGGAAGTTTCCAAAGCCACCAAAAACAGAGAAGAGCAGCTGCTCCCCACTCATCTTCCCCAAACCCCTCGATTAACCAGCTCCAGCTACAAGCAAAAACAGGGGGAGAGAAGAGCATTTGCCTCTTCCGTGGTGGAATCCCGGTGGAGCCATCAGTTCTTGACACAAATGAGATTTTAACAAGAATTTGAACGGAAATGAGCGAGCTCAGTGCACACCCACTTCCCAATTCTGGCTGTGCTGCTCAGAGAGGAGCAGCCCCATTTCCTCCCCTCTGAGAGCCACAGCTGGAACGTGGAAGTTCAGCAAAAACTGAACAACTGAGAACTGCAAAATGTAGAGCAGCTCATTCTGTAGTTTTTTGGAGCAGAGAGACCAAAACCTCCCCAGGGTTATCCAGAGGTCTCCAACCACCCCAGCACAGGGCTGGAGCAGACCCTCTTCACCAGCAAACACCTCCACAATATTCCTAAAGCCTTGGAGCACATTCCCATAATGAAAAAGGCTCTATAACCTTAATCTTGCACCTTTTTGTTTTGTTTTGGGCTTTTTTTTTTTTCACAATCAGCAGTTTCTTAAGGGGAAAAATAATTTTAAAAAAATCACATTACTGAAGTTTCTTCCTCTAGAAAACACCACAATATTTTTCACCCACATCAAAGTCAGAAAAAGGGGAATGACCATTAATTTATCCCCAAAACCACTCAGAGTGAATTCCAATTTAATTAAGGAAAGCAAAAGCATTATGGGCTACTTGAAATTAAAGGCTCGTTTGCCTTTATAAGCCAATTCAAAGTATCTAAGCCACCAATTTGTGAATAATATTTTTAGCTCAATTTCCAACAAATCAGCAGTTCACTGTTAAGTGATTTATATCACTAGAGGGATCAAGAAAAAGTTTTTTTAAGGGAAAAAGGAGAATTTTTACCTCAGAACATGAAGGGAAGCAGCCTCAGAGCCCAGTGCTCAGCAGTGCTGGAGTCTCCCCTCATTTGTTCCACATTTTGAGATAAGTTATCAGGATTTCATCTGAAAAACCTCCACATCTGCATAGCTGGCAGCTCAAGAAACCTCCAGCTCCTCAGCACAGACACTTTTCTGAGCTGGGATGGAATTCTTCTCATAATACACTTCATTTTTCATGTGTTAGAGGTGTTTTAGGACTTTGACAAGTGTTTCCTTTTGGATGAATCCACAGTCAATGTCAGATTTTCCAGCAGAAAACCAACCTGAGTAAATTCACCTGCAGAAGTGTCAAGAGCTGCTGCACAAGCTGATCCAACAAAATCCACAAGTTTTGCATCTTTTGCACACCAACATTTCATCCTTAACCAGTCCTGATCTTGGGCCAAAGGGAGAGCTGTCCTTAAATCGAAGCCTGAATGATCTACTCAGCAATTCCTGCCCCCAAAATCACATGCAGGTCCTGAAATTACCAGCAAGGGTGGCTTGAAGAGGTAAATAATAAATTAAAGCTGATCAACTGCCTTCTGCCCACATCAATAATGCAGGCAGGCTGCAGACACAGCAAAACGCCACCAGGTTGCCCCTGAAGAAAGAGGCATCATCATGTTTTAATAAAAAAACAGAATTTGTGCACCTGTGTGCAGGGTTCATAGTTTATAAAGGTAAATAACTTAATTACCTGGCTGGTAAATGATAGGTGAGGGGTAGAGGAGGAGCTGTCAGCATCCCTCATAAAAATCATCCTATTTATCATCTGCACATCTTGAGGTTTGGACCACGGTTCTTTGGACAAGGACACGCTCCAGGGACAGTCCTACCCCCAAGGATTTGCCTTCCTGCCCTCTCACCTTGAACAAAGCAATGTCAGGGGCAGGAAAGGCTCTCACAGCCCTCCCTGGGGTTTAATGGGAGGAAAAGAACAATCTCCTCCTGCTCGGTCAGCTTTTAGAGACCCAGCAGGTAAACAGAGCTCACAATTATCCCGGCTGTTAAAAACTAACCAGCACCTTGGAGTTTCCGGGTGAGAAAAGCGGACCTGGAGAATTAGAGACCTTGCTGGGAGTGCTGAAAGCGTTTTGTTTGTTCACTCGGGTGTTTGGTGTATGCTAATGGTCACAGAGCTCTTGCTCCCTGCTCGGGGCCATGCGAGCAGAGCCCAGCTGGAGCACAGCCTGCTCTCTGCCAGCTGCCAGCTTTCCTGGGAAAACCCTGCCACAAACAGGGATAAAAGCGACCAGGCTCCAAAAATTACATTCCAGCAGCTTGGTGACAACTCAGCCAGAGAAAATGAGTGATTGGGAGCAAGCTGCGTTTATTTCTGCAGAGGGAGCCACACCCTGATGGCTGCTCCTTTCGCCAGGTGGAATTTGGGCACCTGCACCTCTGATGGGATGCCTGCACTCCCCGCACAGGATGGTACCCCTTGGAGATCCCTGTGACACCATCAGTGTCTGAACCCCGAGGGAATGAGTGAAATGAAAGCCTGGTGAATGAGCTGCTGCACAAAACCCTTCAGCCTCCAGCACAGTTGTCCCTGTCACCCTCAGGCAAACGGGTGGCATCGAGGTGACATTGGGAGCAGCTGTGGCACAACAGGGCAGCAGCAGGACAGAGCAGGTGCTCTCTGTGACCCTGCTAAAGCAGCAGCAGCAAACAGGCAATAGCTGTTTTATAGGAAAACAGCTTCTTTGCCCTAAAAAAGTTACATTTCACTCGGGGCACAGCAAAGTTTACCCCACGTCTCTTTCAGATTAATGCCACAAGACCCCTGAGGGTTCATCACCCTTTCCATGGCCAGCTCCCCATGGATTCTGCTTCCTCTGTGCTGTTTTCTGCTGAGGTGTGAGGGGATGATCTCTGCACTCTGCCAGCCCACAGTGACCACCAGACCGGGCTTTTCCATCTGGGCTGGGGAGGGCTAAATTCCATCTGAAAACACCGTGTTTCCCTTGGCAGAAGGGGCAGATCTGGAGCCTGTTGCACGTGAAGGAAGGAGGTGCCACGCTGGCTTTGGTGTGCTAATGCCACCTAAGCCATCCACTATCTCACCTTTTTTTCCAGGCACTGCTTAAGAAACATCACCAAAAACTCCCTTGGAGATGAATAAGCAGGAAGTTGCCAGCATGGCCATGTCAATAATATGTGTATAAGGAAACTTAGTTCTTTCTTTCGCCTTCACACCAAAAGAAACATATCTGAACATGTCTTGGCCTGCCTGCAGCTCGTTCACCATCAATAAATCCCAATTAAGTCCTTCAGCTGAAGGGTTGGATCCTTTATCTTGTGAACTTCAGACCATAACTTCAATATTCTGACACTTCAGCACGTGCCTCATGCATTATCTCTCCCATTTTGTGTGCTCTGCCTGAATCCCTACTGGCACTGCCACTGCTACATGAAAATCAGAAATATTTCCTAAGCCAAGAGACTTTTTCAATATTAACTTGCTGAGAGGGATTGTCAGATCCTCAATGGCATGCATTCATTGACGAAAGCTCTTTAAAAATTAATAAGCTGACAGACTGACCTTGCTAAAGGGACCTGATGCAAGAAAAAATTTCACATAATCAGAGTGGACATTCAAAGCTCTGCCCTGTAAACGCTTAAGCACCACAGCAGGCAGTGAGTCAGTGTGGTTCCAGAAATGCTGAAGGTTTCTCTTTTTTCTGGAAGTGCAGCACATCCTTTAAACACAATCAGCTGCATGGGAGCTGCAAACTGTGCAAGAAAACTTGGCCCACACTGAGCCAGCCTAAGGAGTTATAAAGTAGTAATTTCTTGGAGAAATCTTTAACATGTCTTGTGTATTTGGGCAGATTGTTGCAGTGCACTGTCAAAGGAAGAGTTAATTCCATGTGGGGTGCCCTGCAGAGAGTTACATAAAGTGCAGCTTTATCTCCGTGTGGCCACACAATACAATGGCTGGGCATTAATTAATTCCCTGTGTTGACAGGCTCTTGGCGGTCTTTGGGAATGATTTGTGCCCTTTTGAGCCAAAGGACTGAGTGACTTTCAGGTCTGGAAAGCTGCCAAGGACTGAGCCTGGACACCTTGACACACAGACCCACTGGGCTGGTTGGTTTCTCTCCCGTGTCCTCTCTTTATCTCAACACTGAAGTAAGGATTTCAAGGGAGGTTTCAGCGGTAGGAATGAGCATGACCACAAAACCCGGGCAGAGGTTTGGCATCATCACCACACACAGGTGATGCCAGCAGAGAGGTCACTCCTCTCTCTCAAGGTCTCCTCAGGACACCTTGGTGAAAGTGAAGTCTTCTCACCCACCAGCTCTGTGTCACCTGGAGGGCCACCAGCAAGGACAGAGCGTTGCCCTGATGCTCCCAGAGAGCTCCCAGGCCTTTTCTGGCACCAGCACATCCAATCAACACCATGACACATTCCAGCCAACAGGCGAGGACAAAGTCCAGCGAGAGGCTCATCCAGGGAAACAACAGACCCTTCCAGCCTGCTTTGGACAGCATCACCTGGGGAGCAGGGAAAGGGGGTGTCCAGAGGACCTACCTGCTCTCACTGCACTCCTTCTTCTCTCGGACGCGCAGCCACTTCCGAAGGAGGAAGCGCTTGCGGCGCGGGGAGGCACTGGGAGTGGAGCAGTTGGACCAGGGGGTGTCCTCGTCACTGGAGGGGGTGATCTCAATGGATGGGAGCTGCAGGTATTCCTTGCTGGAGGAAGGAGAATCCTGGAACCTGCCGGCCTCCAGGCTGTGCTCCTGCACGTTCTTCATCCGCCTCATCTTGAAGCGCTTCCTGCGCAGGGTCGGGGTGGACGAGCTGGACCAGGCGCAGCCGCCCTCCAGCACCTGCTGCTCGGGGACCCGCAGCGCCGGGAGCTGCAGGGTTTCTGTCATGTTGGCAGCTGGCATCAGACGCCCTTTCTCCTTTCTGCTCCCACCCCCAGGGCACTTCTAGCTCTGATCTCGGGTGTAAACCACACCGCAAAGCCACGGCTCGCCTTCCTCCTGCCTGTGTCCCCGGCGCTGCCCTCCCTCTCAAGCAGGAAACCTCATGTTCTTCACGTGCTCTCATTTAACAACCCGCGGGGTGGGGAGGGGATGGCCGGGACACGGACATGCCACAAGGGAAGCTAGTTTCGAGTTTCTTTTCTCCTTCTCTCCTCTACAAAAAGTCCCTCCCCTGCCTCCCAGAGCAGGTTTAGCACTGACACAAGAGTTGGCAGCGAGGGCTTGGCCGGGTTTCAGCTCCGCTCCCCAGCCCCCCTTTGGCTCAGGAAAGGAAAAGGCTCCCGGGGCTGCTCTAGGAAAACTCGGCTGTGGTTCTTCTCGGGAGGCGAGGCAAGCATGGAGTGGAGCGGCGTGGAGCTGTGGGGAGGGCAGAGAGAGAGACAGAGGGAGGGGAGGAACAAGGCTCCATAAAAATCAGGAAAAAGTGTAGCGGGAGCAGCATGTTCTGAGACACAGGCGGGCAGCTGGCGCAAGTGTAACCGCGCTCCTAATCCCCAGAGGCAGGGTTTGTGTTACCGAATATGCTGCTGCTACAAATGCACCGCGGGGAGAAGAGAAGGAGGGGGAACAGCCTGTCGGAGGAGCTACTCGGGCAGGGTTGTCCCTTTTTGTCCCACCTTCCTGCTCTGCCAGCCCACCCCGGCAGGGAGGCAGCGAGCAAGCTTGGACTTGCAGCCTTCTTCCACAATAATTTCAAATTTTTAATTTTTATTTTTTTCTTGCCCCCATTGACTGCTCGCAGAGAAGCCAAAGGAGAAGGGGGATTAAGGAACAACCCGAAAAAAGCAGCAGCAGCAGCAGCAGCAGCAGAGGGTGGCACCAGAACTGGCCGGGCTTTTAGCTCAGTTTCATGCCAGTGAAAGCTGATTTAAAAGAATTCTCGTGGGGGGCGATGCTGCTTCCAAAATGCCCGTGAGGGGATGGAGGGTGTGAGATGCAGGAACCCACAGAGACACCACAAAGGACAGTGACACGTGCAGGACAGGTTTCACACCGGGACAGGGGCGCTGCGGGGAAAATTCTCAGGCACCCACGCACCAAGGGGACTCCAGCAAGGGTCAGACACTCGGAGCAGCAGCCACAGGACACGGCTTGCAAAATTCTGGTGGCGAAATCAGATCAGGAAAAAATGTTCTGACAGATTCTCCATCAGTATCCTCTGAATTTCTCTGGCTGATCCTGCATGAGGCCCTATTTTCACATGAAAAAAAGGGATATAAAATTAAAGTCCTCTGAGGCAGTGACTAAAACTCAGCTGCGTGAATTTCGAGTGTGCTCTCTCTCTTTAAAAAAAAGAAATCAACACAAAAACGTCTCTAAATCAACCGGACATAGCTTTAGTTTGCATTGTTCAACAGCCTGGACCTTTAAAATATTAGCTTCAGGTTAGAAAATATTTGTCAATCCAAATCAAAATAGTTGTTCTTGCATGGACTGCCTTGGTTTTGTTTGAAAATAAACTTCACAGGAACTCTGAACATCAGAAACTGCCATCTAGGACAGGGATAATGTGTCAGGAAAGGAAGATTTATAGCAGCAGGAACAAGGGGGAAGGAAACATTTCAATCAAATGACAGAGCAGTTTAAGTGCTCAAGTGCTATATTTAATTTCTGCACTGTCCTTTTTGCTCTGCTCATTCTGTAAGTTAATAGCTTGACAGCTCTTCAGACGGCTTTCTGGAGAATCTGTCACCTTGGTATCCATGCACCAGGTGCACACACACAAACAGAATGCCTTCCACAAACGCCCACTTAAAAAGAGAAACTCAGATAAATGCGGTTTGTTGTTTTCTTTTTAAGTCCAAGAAACAAAAAATATACAGTTTAGGCAAGATGCCAATATTTCAAAAGTAGCTTTGCATCTTCTCTGCCTCAGAGTCAGATCTGTTTTCTCCCACATCTTGCCATGATTTCTACCTCCTCACCACACAGTCAGAAGCATTTCTGGCTACCTCATAATCCCAAAAAATTAACACTTCACCTTCTCCCCAGGGCATCTGGAAATCAAACCCTCATAGCATCACTCCTGAATTTTAACCAGGAGAATGTGAACCTTCACCCAGTCCAGCTCCCTGCTCCGGAGGGAGGGATGAGCAGCCCTTTGGAGATCATCACGAGGGTTTGTTCCGTGCATTAATGAGTTTGATCTCCCGTGGAATCTTTCATCAGCTGCACAAGAGCCTCGTTTAATTGCAGGATCAAGTACAAATGAGGGTCAAAGCTCGCGCTCTGCCATGATCCCTTTGCACAGTGGGCACTGCAAACCTTCAGAATGCCCACAGCAATTAGCTAATTAATCCACAAGGGATTCGCCCACGCTGCTCTGGGCCAGAGCAGCTTCGGTAACCCCTTTGTTACCCTGGTGTTGTCACCAGGCTGATCCCCACTGAACTCCAGTGGAGCTCTCTTGGAGGAAAGACCTTTTCCCACCTCCTTTATACGTGAAAAAGGGGATAATTCTCTGTATCCTGGGAGTCCTTCTCCTCTGGAGGGAGGCACCAGCACAGTGCCTGCCCCTTTAACTCCAAGCACTCAGGGATCAGTAACCAACCCTCATTCCCACCCCGGCATTCCCGGCACATTTTTATCCCGGAGAAGGAATGCGGGCACCTGCCTGATGCTCTGGGAAAAGAGAGGAGCTCTGCCAGGAGAGGCAGCTCCAACTCCTGACACGGAGTGAGAGATTCCAGCCTGAGCAAGGGCTATTTCTGTCCCAGCCACAGCAGCACCCTCTCCCCAGCCCCGGTTAATGACTTTTCCTGCCGTTTAATGATCCGCCTAATGACGAATTTATTCCAGCAACAAATGGTTGTCGAGGCTTCAGGTTGATCAACAGCCTTTCCCCTCCTCAAATATTCCGAATTCTCCAGAAAAGGGCTTGCAAATGAAGCAATTAGGAAGGAAAATTCCCATTAAAAAATTCAAATCCCTTCCCTGAAGGAAGAACATGAACTAATGGCAGCCCAGATTGTTTGGCAGACCTTTCCATGAGGGTTTTCCCGTGGGTTTAAGGGATAGCGAAATGGGAGATGAATACAGAGTAGTAGCTGGAACTGAGAATACGGGGTAAAAAAAAAATCCATTTTATTAATTAAAAGCAGTTATTTTTAACAGGAAATACATCACAGCTTCTTCAGAAGGTGAACCAAGGCACTCAGATGCACACCCGGCCACAGAAGCTCTGCCAGGCCAGGCAGGGAGAGGGGAGCACTCACAGCCTGGGGAGAACTCCAGCAGATTTCCCCTTTTTATCCATAGTTCAGCATCATTTTCAACTTCTTTCCTTTCCTGTGCACACAGCTGAGAGTGGCATGAGGAACATGAGGAGGAACATGAAACTCAGGCATGACCCTGCTTAAGTCAAAATTCTAAATTTTCCAAAATTCAAAAACATGCAGGGAGCTTTTTGTTGTTTTTTGTTTGTTTGTTTGGGGTTTTTGTTTTTGTTTGTTTGTTTGTTTGGGGGTTTTCTTTTTTTGGGGGGTGGTTTTTTTGTTTGTTTGTTCGTTTTTTCTGTTGGTTTGTTTGGTTTGGGTTTGTTTGTTTGGGGTTTGTTTTGGTTTTGATTTTAGTTTGGGTTTTTTTTTGTTTAGGTTTTTCTAGGTTTTTTTGTTTGCTTGCATTTTTTCTTGGTGGTGATGTTGGTGGTTGGGGGATGTTTTCATGAAAATTCTGGAGTACTTTCATGATTTTTAAATGAAAAACCAATACATTTATTTCACATTCTAATATCCTTCTTCAAGAACACACATTATCTTTGGAGCTGGATCTCAAACAGGGACTTCAGCCATATTGTGCTCTTTTCACAATAAATTAGATGAGTTCTATTACAGATTGACAGACGAGAACTTGTTGAGTAAATCCTTATTTCAGCGCCCTCCAGCTCTGCCCCTCCCTGCCAGCAGCTGCTGTCCCTCGAGCTTTGGGCTGGGTGACACCTGATCCCTGCACGTGTTGTTTTCTGTTCTGTTCCGAGGCAGATGACACAAATTTCACAGGCGAGAAATACCAGCGACAGTCTGGGACAAAGAGAGGTTCACACATTCCTCTGCCTTGTGCTCGCCTCATTTTTTTTTTCCCTCCTCGGTGCAGTATTTCAATTAAAACTCCAGTCAATTGGAAAATCAGCTTTTGGCTAAATTGTGTGAATGCTTTCTGGTGTAGAACTTGATTTTTTCTGCGTTTTGACCTCTGAATTAAAAGTAGGTGTGCACATACTAATGTTTAGTAATGTTTAGTTATGTATGCTTGTAAACAACATTAACTTAATAAAACTTAATATAACGAAACTTTAACTTAACAGAACGTAAACTTTGCAAAAGTTAAACTTAACAGAACTTTAAAGTAATATCACTTAAATTTAACAACATATAAACTTAAGAAAACTAAAATTTAACCTAAACTTAATAGGGCCAGAATTTAACAGAACTTAAAATAATATGATTTAAATTGAGCAACACTAAAACCTTACCTTGCTTAAATGAAACGACACTTAAATTTGACATAAAATGGTCTTAATAAAACTTAGCATTAGAAGAATATTAAAGTCATAAAATATAACAACATTACTAAAAGTTACTATGGGCCCTGTAATCCCAGTGCCCACAAGAGTCAAGTGACAGGAGGTCACCCATCCCAAAAAAATGAGAGCAGCAGCTCTCAGCTCCTACTGGGATCACAGCCTTGTCATCCCCAATCTTGTGGGTGACAATTTGTGCCCAATTTCTTCTGTGAGAGCAAGAACTTGGTGAATATTTATTATTTATTTATTTATATTTATATTTAAATTATATATTTATTTTATTTATATTTATATTTATTATATCATTTATTGGTCCCCTGTCCATTTTAACCATTTGAAAATATGGAAAAAGGGGCTTTCTCAGGGGTTTATTTATATAGATATTCTGTATTTATAGACGGCACTAATTGGAGATTAATATCTATCTGTGCCTTCCCTTTCACAAAAAACAATTCCCACATCAGGACAGCCATTAAAGACTCCAGTCCATGAATTGTTGCTGGAAGAGCACCACCACCCTCAACAGGCATTCCAGTTCTGACCTCGTGCACAGCAGCCGTGCCCAGATGTTTCAGACACCCCCCAGAATTCCAGGAGCTGTCAGATATGATTCCAGCAGCGCAGCACATGGAGCATTTTCTCAGCATCAGGGCAGAACTTTCACAGTTAATTTCTTTAGGTGCTGTTTTCTCCCCAGATTCAAGGGGACAGCGGAGCCAAAGATAGCAAACAATACAAATTAAATCAATGTCGTGGCTTGGCAGTGATAATCCATCAGGAGACAGCAGCAGGGCACAGGTTTCTGAACCTGTTTGACAGGCTGAGTTCTCTTTATGTTTCGGGAGTGAAGGGAATTTTTTGGCACTGCCTGCCTACACTGGTCAAGTGATTCTGCTTGAGCCTCAGCAAGGGAAGCTCATTTCTTCACCTAAATCTGATGAGGGGACCAAGGATTAATTAAATCAGTCTATCACAGGACAGAGGGTGATCCTTGAGAGTGAATTCCCCTTGGAGCCTGGGATTTTGTCTGTGGTGTGAAGGAATCCCATGGAATTTGTGTCCCTGCACAGCACCGACCTAATGGATCGCAGGAGGACAAGCCTGGGAGTACAAAATAGCTCTGAACAATGCATTTCCCCTCTGTGAAATATGAATAATATAAATTCGTG
>VZSR01000243.1:2416924-2431293 GCA_013398615.1 Brachypodius melanocephalos | reverse complement strand
TAGAGGATCTTTGTCTGTCACAGTTGGATATCAATATTAGATCAGCATCCATATTTTAATAATTCAGGAGGGGGGAAATGGAAGGATCAGCAGATATTCTCCCTGCTGGAGATATTCTCCCTCCATATCTCCTGCTGGATAAAGCAGGAGAATCAGGCAGGAGATTCCATGATTCCCTTCCCAGCAGCAGCATCAGAGGCTGTAAACAATGTTGTGACCAACGAAATTCACGTTTATAACAACCCTGGCCGTGATCTGCAGGAAACTCAGGGGCTTGCCCTGGTGTTTCAGCAAGCTCAGAAAGCAACTGCAGCACCAACTGCTCCTTGTGCAGCTGCCAGGAGCACCAGGAGCACCAACAGCTGCCAGGGGGGTCTCAGAAATGCCCTGGTGACATCCCAATGTGTCCCCAACACGGTGCCTCCCCTAAGGAGCCACTTGTCTGCAGCAGCTGTTTCTGGGACAGAGACAAAAGCCATGAGAGAAGCTCATCTGACACAGAGAACATTAAAGAAATGATTTTTCAGGAGCAAACAGTAATTCCACACATCCTTCCTCACTGCAGGAGGGATCAGCAGCCTGACTAGATGTGTAAAAACTTCATAAAAAGGGGGGTTCTTCCCACCTGCCCGGAATTCTCAGTGGGGCTGCAGCAGGAATTTGGTTTCTACATGAAAGGAGTGAGGTACTTGTCTTTCCAAACAGACTGTGGGTCTGCTGATAAATAAAATCAGATGCTGAGAGGTGAAAGAAACGATGGGAAGAACCAGAAATTCAATAGGAATTCCACTGAGTGACACAAAGAAAAGAAAAAGGGGGGTACACATTAGAAGGGGTCTGTATTGGGTGATTTGGGAAGTCTGAACCTCTCAAGTACCTCAAGCCAGTGGGAAAGAGAGAGGGAAATGTGGCTGGGAAATTGGGATAAAAAGGAGGAGCATCCTCTAAACATTTGAGAGCCCAGGAGAAATGCACCATGGGCTCTCCCTTTATTGGAATAAAGTTCCAGGACTCCTCTGTCTTCTGTTTGGATATGAATTTCTGGTGTTTATGGATTGATTTCCCTGACATCCACAAGTTTCTTCACTTGCTGAAAATGAGAATCCATACAAGAAGAAGTGGCTGGAGCTCTCAGTGTGGAGCAGCAATCCCAGCAGCAGAGACTCACGTGAGGGCTGAGCTGATCCCTTCCAGAGCCACTCTCCACATCAGCCACCCCCAGCTCCAGAAAAAGAGAGTGACAAGAACACAAAAGAGCTGCAGTTTTCCAGCAGGAGACTCAAGGCTCACATTCTCCAAGGTTCACATCATCTCTTTAATGCAGCAGTTGATGATCCACCTCCAGACACTCCAGTGAATTCAGCACTTCAGCCAAACTCACAAAACTTGACAGAATTTCCCCTCTGTTGATGAGTCATTGGCAGAGCATTTCCATTTTCCTCTTACTTCACTCCACTGGAATACAACCCCACATCACTGGAGTGACACAGGCAGCACTAATTTCCTCAGGAGAGTTTCTACCCCCTTTTCCTTCTCTAGAATTCATCAGAGGAATAAAATCACAGGATGTTATTCAGAAATCCCTGCCAGCATCCAAAGCTGCCATCCCCTTGATCAAAAGGAGTGAAACATCCCTGGCATTGTTGAGGATGTGGGAACATGAACGTGGCTGTTCTTGACTCCTTGTCTTTGGTGACACAAGGAGGAGATCAGGAGTTTTTGTTAAATACACAAATTCTCCCCCAATCAGTAGAAATTAAAGTTCGAGTAGCTGGGTGTTGTAAGGAAGAATGTGGCCAACCTCTGTCTCAGGGAGTTTAAGACCTGCCCTCATGTTTTCTCCCCAAAAATGTTTAATATCCTTTTATAATCAGCGCCAATACAGGTTTTCCACCAGATTTCCAGATTTTACAGATCAACCCCACCACTCACAGAGCTCAAATCAGACTCTGCCATTTCAGCTCCAGTTGTCTCCTGATCTCTGCTCTGCTTCCAACACAGACCAACTCCACCTCCTACTTCTCCAAAATTACACAATTCTGTTGGTCCTGGCCTTTGCAGAATTCACAGTGAATATTTTACTTTCTTCCTCCTAAAAATATTGAAAGTTTTCTTTTAAACTCTTTTTTTCTCTAGATATACAATCATTTGCATGTTTTATACAAATTTATATAAACTTATACACAAGTTTAAATATTTAAAACAATTCATGTTTAATATGTTTCTTCCAAAGCTCCTTAAAAATTAAAACCCAAAGCTTATCTCAAGGAATCACTGTCCTCCTGAATGTTTAGAATATTCACTGCCACTGAATGAAGTTTATTACACCATTCCTCTTCCATCTCAAACACCTTTATGGCTACACATGTGGCACAGCTAAACTCAGATCTTGAAATTCCAATTTTTTTCCCCTTTTTGAACTGTAACTTTCAGAGTTTGAGTTTTATTAAGCCAGGCAGTCCCTCAGGCTTTTTTTTTTTTCTTTCCCCATATTAGACAGGGTGCAGAATTCCAGAATAAGTAATAGGGCAGGGAACAGTGCCATCACACAGGGGGTACCAGGGATCACTCCAGCTTTGCTGGAGACATCACAGCCCTTCCCTCCTGAGATGTTGCCATAGAAACCTCGAATTATGTCTATAGGGGAAGAGAAAAAAAGAAAAAAAAAATGTTTCCTAAAGGTATGGATGAAGCAGCTCCATGGAAACCAGCCCTGGCTGTCAGAGGAAATGAAGGGAGAGGGTTTGTGTGGGAAGGCACGAGATGATCATCAGCTAAATCTGCAAAGTGCCAGTCCCTGATCCATGCTGGGATGGAGGGCTTGTGGCACAGGAGCTCCTGGCACTCTGGGTATCAGCTTTGGCCAAAGACTGCAGTGCCAAATGGCTGAAACACCCCAAAAACACCTGTCTGCATACAGAAATACCCCAAACCACCTGTCTGCATGCTGAAACACCCAAAACCACCTGTCTGCATGCTGAAACACCCCAAAACACCTGTCTGCATGCTGAAACACCCCACAAATACCTGTCTGCATGCTAAAACACCCCAAAAACACCTGTCTGCATACAGAAATATCCCACAAATACCTGTCTGCATGCTGAAACACCCCACAAACACCTGTCTGTATGCTAAAACACCCCACGAACACCTGTCTGCATACAGAAATACCCCAAAAACACCTGTCTGCATGCTAAAACACCCAAAACCACCTGTCTGCATGCTGAAACACCCCAAAAACACCTGCCTGCATACTGAAACATTGCACAAAACCCACCTGCCCCCATGGCTAAAACACCCCACAGACGGACCCTTGCCTGCATGGCTAAAAGACCTCACAAACAAACACCTGCCCGTGTGGCTAAAACACCTCACAAATACCTGTCCACATGGCTAAAACACCCCACAAACATCTGCCCATATGGCTAAAACACCCCCCAAACACACACCTGCCCACATGGCTAAAATACCCCCAAAATACCTGCTGATATACTAAAACACCCCCCAAATACCTGCCCACATCAATAACCCCCCACACCGCCCCTAAACCTGGGAGCAGCCTGGCACGAATCAAAGGTGATCCAAGCTAAAAAGGGTTGGGATTGGGACAAGTCAGTTCACCCCACAGCCCTGACTGCTTTCAGCCTTACAAACACACCAGCCTGCTCTCAAAGGAAGTTGAGATATTCCTGGTAAATTTTCATCCCACTTGTGTACAAATATCACCAGATCAGCCTCCGTGGAAAAACACAGTATTTATTCTTTAAGGGGATGTTAGAAACGCAGGCTCTGGAACAGGAACCTTCTGGAAATTCCCATTTGTTGCATTAAACCAGAAGATTAAACCACAACCATGCTTGTTATTGTTGGATAGTGCTAAAGCCACCCTCGACATCTCAGCCTGATGCTGTTACCCCGAGCTCCCTCAATGGCACTCTGAGGTAAACATATGCTGCTCTCTCATGGTGAAATAAGCATTTAAATAGATCAGGAGCCTCCAGCAAATGAGTCAAATCTAATCCTTAATCAGCACTTGTTCACTAACCCCAGACAAATTGTTTAATGCTGTTTATGGAAGCGATCAGAGCAGCTGGTTATCTGCAGCTCCCCTCCCCAGCTGGGCCAGAGCTCCATTCATGAAGCTCTGATGAGGGTAAGGAAAGCACAGGAAACATCCAAAGAGATATGAGAGTGCCTGAAAAACCCTTCCAGCAACAAAAAATAAAAAAGAGCTTTTGCAGCATTTGGCTGCTTTATCACTGAGGAACATTTTGTGTGGTTATAAAAGGTACTGAGTTACAGACACGTGTTGTAATTCCAGTCTTTTCTCCCCATTCTTTTCCCATTCTATTTCCCTTTTCCACTCTTTCTCTCAGGTTTTATTTCCCTGGAAAGAGTTCTGTACCCAGACACTGATCTGAGGTTTCACAGGAGTCCTTCCAGCTGGAGGACACATCCCTGAGCTCGGGGAATATCATGAAACCACAGCCCCTCAGCTCGCAGCCAGCCGGGCTCCACAGGAGCTGCTCCTCTTTTTCTTGGAGTTAGTGTCAGGCAAAGCTTCTCTGTAACAGCCCCAGAATTCCAGGGCACAAACTTCCTGCCTTGCCCTTTTCCAGCTTTCCAACCCCTGCTATTTCATGGGTTTGCAATCCGACACCACACAACTCTCAAACCTCTTCCTCCCCGCCTTGATTTCACATTCCCCTCACTGCCTGCCAAAACCTAACTCACAGGACGCTTTATTTATAAATTTCCCCTCTCTCCAAGGCTCAGGAACAGCCTCGCCTGTCTCATCAGCAGATCCAATTTTTTAGCCCATCTCTCCAGCCAGGTTTGCTACTTACAGCTGGAAAATTCTGCACTCTGCAAAAAAAGTTAAAACAAACCTATGGGAAAAAGGCATCACAACCCCAAAAGGCAAATTAGCATTTCACTGGAACGGAGCCATCAAAATTCCAGGATTTTGTTCCACTGGGCGGCTCAGAATTGGGTTTCACTGTATGCTTGTGAAGGGAATCAAAGCTGAGCTTTAGATTAAGGATCAGCATTGTTACTGCAAGACCTACATTTTTTTCCCCCACGTATTTTAGGGCAGGGTTTTACATTTTCCAGGCATTAAATCGTGGAGCATTTGGTTTCCTTGAGACAAACAGTTTTAATCAGGAGCTGGAGTCATCCCCAGGAATAAATTCGTCAGACAAATCAATTCCAAGCAAAAACCCCTTCCAAATCCAGCCCTGCTGTGAGCAGCTGCAGGAGGTACCTGTGCTCCTCTCTCATCTCCAAAATACAAACAAGCCTTGCTTATCTTGGCCTGCCAATCACACAGCCACGGGATTTTTTTGGATAAACAGGGAGGGATATCAGTGTCCTCCAGAGGAAGCTGGAAAACATCCGCAGCTCTTGGGCTGTTGTGCTCCTCTCCTTGACACGCTCAGAGGAGTTAAAGAAACATTTTCCCTGCTGGGATGTTTCACATTCTCCAGCTCGCCTGAACTTTGCTCACCAAACCCTTTTCCCGTTTTTTTCCCGGAGCTCGTAAAACTCAGAGCCATGAAGTGGCTTTAAAGGGAGAAGAAATTAAGACAATTGAAGCATTGTTTACTGTGCCCCGGTACTCAGCAGGATGTTCCTTTCCCAGGTATTTATGCCCATCACCTCCTGAAGATTTAAGATATCTTGTTGACATAAATGTAAATCTTCACAAAGGTGGAATTCAGTGTGTGGGACAAACCCCAGGGCTGAGCAGTGCAGGGCACCTCACACAAGGTGCTGTTATCAGAAAACACCTCCTGATATTTCTTCGGAAAGAAATACAGATATAAAATATTTTTTTTCCTCCCAGTCTCCAAAGCACAGGATTTGTATTCCACAGCTTCATCTCCCAGCCAGTGCTTTGACGTTTGAGACACACCCAGTTCTCCTCAGGGGAAATCCCCTTTTTTTATTCCAAATGCATCAGTTTGTTGCCCAGTTCCATGGGCTAGCACTGCAATTCCAAGTATTTGATGATTGAATTGCACAATTACCATTAAATGCCATTTTCACCACCGAGGGGGCAGCTCAGAGCCATAAGCAGGGGACACTGTCCCCAGGTTTGCAGGGACAATCAGAATTCCAGCCCAGGGAGAGCAGCCACCCTCCAGGGCTGCATTTCCAACCCTGAATGACCCCGACAGACCATGAGGGTGTTTATTTGTTCTGCTCTAAATCCATCTTCTCCAGACTGCCACACTGAGTTATCTCCTCATTTCTCTCCTTCAATCACTTCATTATTTCCATTTCTCTCTGATGCTGATACATGAACTCGCAGCTTTTGTTGCTCATGTTGTAAAACCTGAGCTTTCCCCTTTGAGTGAGAACCTTTTGGCTTTTTTTTTTTTTTTAATGGGCTCATTCCTTAATCCAAACCGCTCAGGGAAGTGTAGGAGTTCCTGACTTCACTTCCTCCTCAGATCAGAGTTCCAGTAAAGCAGAACAATCAGCTGAATCAACCCCCCCCCTAAGAATAATTTTAAAAATCATCTCAGGATTTCTGCTTGGTGTCCGAGGGTGCTCAGGAAAGGAACAACACACAATAATGATCAGCAGGTTCTGCAGAGCTCTCCCAGCAAACACACAGATGGCACACAGACAGTCAAATGCTACACACACATTTCACGACATTTTGGAAGCAGCACATTTGGATTTGAATGCCCCAAGCTGTTACTCAGAGAAGCTTTTTTTTTCCCCTTTTGCCACCAACAAAACTCTGCCTCGTTTATTTTCACATTTCAATGCACCCACAGCACAGATCTTTGAGCGTGCTCGTAGTAAAACTATTAACATGGATTTGGATGTTGCTGTGATCACTTTGCTTCTCCCTCTTGAATCTGGAGAAAGGAAAGCAATGTGTAAACCCATGAGGAGGAGACCTAAAGGATCAGACCCCTTCAGAAACTGCTCTTATTCCTGGAGGTGGTCATTGAAGTGACTCTTAGATGCCTCTGCCAAGTTGTTAACGCTCTGCAAGAACAGATCCAGCACTCCTGTGCTTTCTTTGCCCACCACAGAGATGTTTTTTGCCATCCTCGCTCTTCCCAGCCCATGCAGAAAATGAAGATGCCCAATTCCCCTTCTAAAATCAGATTCAAACCCTCCCTGGCAGTGCTGCAGCCAGCACAATCCCACTCCTGGCACTAACACATCAGATTTATGAGCACTGAAATACACTCATTAAATAAAAACCATTCCACAGGTTTTATAAACAGCGGGGGTTTTACTGAGGAAGCAGCTGGCAGCCCACCAGCTGCCACAGCAGCAAGGGATAGGACATAGAGATAGGAATTTCTGGATTTCATCAAGCAATTCTATCCCCCAAAAGAACCCAGCAGCATCTGCTCTGAGCCCAGAATTGTGCAAAATCATCCAACACTCATCTTCAGAAGGGAATAACACAGGAGATGCTGACTCTGAAAATGCTGCTGTAAACCCCAGCTGCACTGAGCTCACCTGAACTCCTGCAGGATTTATGCCAGAAATCAGAGACGCAGCTGCTGCCATGCCCCAAACAGTCCCTTTAGCCACAAATCACAGAGTTTTATATAAAATTTTATCACATCTTAAAAAAAGGCAAAAGAAAACACTCCCTCATGGGCAGGGCTTGTGCCAGAAATCAGAGACTCAGTCACTGCCGTGCCCCAAACAGTCCCTTTAGCCACAAGTCATTTATATATAAAGTCATTAATTTATAGAAAGTTTTATCACATCTCAAAAGAAGCAAAAGAAAACTCTCCCTTGTGGGCAGGTTTTATGTCAGAAATCAGAGACTCAGCCACTGCCATGCCCCAAACAGTCCCTTTAGCCACAAGTCATTCGTATGCAAAGTCATTAATTTATAGAAAGTTTTATCACGACTCAAAAAAGCAGAAGAAAACTCTCCCTGGTGGGCAGGGCTTACAGGTTTTGGTCTCCAACAAATCCCTGCCCACCCTTCAGGAAGAGGGGATGTCTCCAGAGAGAGTAGAGCATTAGTAAGCAGATCATCTCAGCCCTAATTACACTTGGCATTCAAATAATAATTTAAGCCCGGAATAATTTCGTTTAGGCCCTCACTGACTAACGGGGGAATAAAAGGCATCAAGAAACATCACAGAGGAACAAGAGGCTGACTCCTTGAATTCCTGCTCTCCATCAAAGCCTCATAAATGTGGCAAGGGGAGCTGCAAAAGCCCTGCTTGGAGAGCTCAGCTGCCTCTGGAACACAACCAGACACTGCAGGATCTCAACAAAAAACCATGAAAACCAAGATGCATTCAGAAATAAACAGCAGCTCTGGGTTTGGAATGGGTTTCAAGGGCCTGGAGTTTGAAGCATGGTACTTAGCTTTAGCAAAAGCCTCTCCAATTCTGTGTTTTAAACATCCAGAAGGTTTCTTGTGCTGTCCTTATAGTCAGCAAAAGCCTCTCTAATTCTGTGTTTAAAATGTCCAGAAGGTTTCTCATGCTGTCTTTACGGTCAGCAAAAGCCTCTCTAATTCTGTGTTTTAAACATCCAGAAGGTTTCTTGTGCTGTCCTTACAGCGCCACTCTAAACCCTCCTGTGTTCAAACTGAGCACTCAGTGTAATTTAAACAGATCTTGAGCCATCTCCCCTTTCACACCCAAATTTAAGCGGCTTTGTTTGCTGTCAGCTGCCGTTTCAACAAGTCCGAGATATAATCAACTTAGGAACAGCACTCGGAACTATTTTTGAATGATTTCTGCCTGCAGGAAGCAGAGCAGGGCACATGTCCCTTATCTGGCTCTCACACACATTTTGTTCTTCACAGCCCATAAAGCGCTGCCAGGAATCCACCTGCCTGCTCGGCTCGCTCTCAATTTCGGGAATTACAGCCGGGCCAGACAATGAATGGAAGGTTGCAGTCACATAAAAGCCCAGCCTGGCAGGAGAACATTAAAAAGGAAATCCCTGCCAGCGCTGGGGCTCGGAGGAGCAGCTCCTGTGACCCCAGCAGAGCTGCCTCGGGTGTGAGGAGCAGTGAGGAGCTCGGGTTTGTGTCCCCCAGTACTGAATTTCTAGATACATTTCTCCATTTATTTCTCCAAATGTATTCAGCTCTGCGAGGGTTCAATACCTCCAGCACCTCAGAGAAAATGGCTTAAAATCACTTTGTGAGACGGCACGGTCGAGTGTGTCTTGAAAAAGCGAAAAGGTTTTAATAAAAGAAGAAAATAATGCAAAACCAAGGAACAAAGCTGTTCACAGTGTAGGGACAGGTCCCACGCACCTGCTACAACACCCCGAAAATGCGCTGGGAAGTCTTGTCCTTAAGTATTGGACGATTTGGGTGTGTTTTTGGCAAACAGCCCAACAGGGAATCGCTGTTTTCTGAGCTAAAGAGACCTATCAGTGGTTTTGTCTTGGCTTTGAGCCAATAGAGAGGACACAGCCTTAAGGGATGGATTGGATATTAGGAAAAAGTTTTTCACAGAAAGGGTGATAAAGTACTGGAATGGTCTGTCCAGGGGGGTGGTGGAGTCACCATCCCTGGATGTGTTTAAGGAAAGCCTGGATGTGGCACTGGGTGCCAGGGTTTAGTTGAGGTGTTGTGGCTGGGTTGGACTCGATGATCTTGGAGGTCTCTTCCAAGCTGGTGATTCTGGGATTCTGTGAATTGTGGTCAGGAGGGCATACAAACGTCCATCGTTCTTCCCTTAAAAGGTCCTGGGGTGAAACTGGAACCCTTTTCCTTGTTTATAAAACATCCACCTGTGCAGTGAAACCCCCCGAGGTGCAACCCCGATCAGCCGGGCTCTGCTATCAGTGTGCTCCACTGGAAAAACACACCAGCCTGGCACAGAGCCGCTAAGGAGATTTAAAAATCTCCTTTTTATCTCTGATGTGCTGTTCCCTGGGGAATTCCACCACCAGTCACACATCCAGGGATGTCACCAGCACCAGGACAATGCCAAGGTTTGTGACGAGGAGCTCCTGTCCTGGGCAGGGCTTCACACTTTGAAATGTGAGCGGCTCCCGCAAGCCTGGCCCTTCCTCAATGGCACATTAGGAGATAAAAGCTTTATCTGCACAAATAGTAAACATCCAGCTGGCCCGAGCTGCTTACCCCAGCCATGGGATGGAAGGGCTTGGAAAAGGAGCACAAAGTGCCCCCGAGCTCTCTGAGAGCTTGGAAAAGGAGCATAAAGACCCCTGGGATCTCAGAGGGTTTGGAAAAGGAGCACCACATCATCCCCGAATTCTCTGAGAGTTTGGGAAGGAAGCACTAAGTGTCCCCGAGCACTCTGAGGGTTTGGAAAAGGATCACAAAACCCCCTGGGTTCCCTGAAAGTTTGAAAAGGAAGAACAACGTCACCCTGAGCTCCCTGGGGAGCTCTCAGGGACAGTTCTTGGTGCAGATGGGGACGGAGCATTTCCAGATCTGAGGTGGCACAGACAGCTCAAAACCAGACAAAAAGCACGAGTGAGAGGTGATCTACCAGGGCAGAGCTGGAACATTCCCAGTCCAGAGCAGCACTGCCTCACACAAGTTTGGACCCAACAGCTTTAGGGACACGGCCTTGTTTTGCTCTCACCCAGATTTACTAAGTGGGGGATCAGCTCCAGCTCCCTTTGCACACCAAGGTCTCATTAAAATAAAATTAGAAGCTTCTGTCAGGCTACCAAGGTAGCCCAGAGCCTCTGCACACATCAGGCACTTCTTTAACTTTCCCTTCCTTGTGGCACAGGGGAGGATCCTTTAAACACTTAGGCTGCCCTAAGACTAAATAATTTGATTTTCCCCCTCCTCTCTCCAGCCTAGATCCCCAAAGCTTTCCCTGGCAAAGGCAAGGAGCAGCAGATGTTCGGTTCAGATGAGACTAAAGGGGAATGTCCCATATTGGTTCCCCTAGTCTGTAAAAGAAAAGGTAGAGAATAAAATGAAAATAAAAGGGAAAGATCTCAGATTTGATAACTGGTTCTGCTGCTAAAAGAGACAAGAAATTGGCCAAATTTGCCACAGGATGAAGGAACTTGGCTTCAAAAATTACCTTGGCCTGAGGAACTTGGTTCACTCTATTGATTTTGTCGTGCTAGCCAATAAATCATAAGACTCAGAAACCAATGTGTGAAATCTTAATTAATTATTGGGCACCCCAGAGGCAGGAAAAATTAAATATTAGAAGGGAAAAGAATAATGGCAGAAGAAAGAAAGAAAAATCAGGAAAGAGCCAAGGAGAAATTGATAAATTAGGTTAGAATAAAAAGTTTGTGTGAGTACATCTGGGCTGGGTGACTCACGAGATAAAACATCACCCAGCCAATGGAGTTATTTGAGGAGGTCCCCAGGGAGGGAAGCAGGGAAAAGGGGAATAAAAACGAACCAAGACAATTATGTGGATGTTTCTTTCAGTCACAACACAGCTCAAGTGGAGGGTGGGGAGGTAGGTGAGGTGCGTGGGCTGAGACACAAACAAGGATTAAAGGCGTTTTGTTCCACCTGTATCCAGATAAAAGCTGCAATTCCCAGCCTGGCGATCTGGAAGAGATTATTCTATAACGGCTTCCCACCACAAAAGGTGGAACGGATTGGGAAAGACGCTTTTATTCCCTGATCTTCCTTAGGGCTGGACCAGTCCTACCGCAACCCTGGCAAACAGCAAACACTCACATGGCTGGGACCAACGAGCTGCTGAGTTTCTCCATCCTGCTTCCCCAACTTCTCCACGTGTCCTGTTTCCAGGGTTTTTTCCCCGTCCTGAGTGTGGTCAAAGACCTGCCATGGTCGTGAAACCACGTCCTGAAAGCTTCTCCCCAGCAGGGCTGGTGGCAAACCCGCCTGGTTTGGCTTTAGGGATTTGGAGCACGCTGCTGTCACCGAGCTTTTCATTTTTACCTCTGCTAATCCCACTAATCTCCTGCTCTTTAGTTAAATTAGGCCCTCAGTAGTTACCGGTATTTATGCTCTGAAGGTTCACAACGGGGTTACAGCAAATCCAATTTCTGTTCCCTCTTGAGTGGAATCTCAGGACTCTCACTAAAGCAGGTAAGAATTGCTAAAATAACTTTTTCTGTGAGCTTCTGGAGCACCCCACAAGGGAAATCCCAAGAGAATCCACAAAAAGAAGGGCACATACCCCAGAGAAAACAGACTCTGCACACCTTAACATGAAATGACACAAATTAAATGCTCTCTCCACCAATTTCTCACCTGTAAAAGAGAGAAAGCATAAAAAAGCATCAGGACCATAAAATCTGGGACAAAGCAGCACCACTGAAAGGCAGTGCTGATCCAGGCCTCACAGAGCTGTCGTTTCCTGTCGCCTTTGGTTTTCCATGTTTTTACTTTGCCTTCTATATCTTCATTACGCTTTCTGATGTTTATAGAACTTGGAGCTGAGTTGTCACACTTTTTATGTAAATAATTAAACGTTTTCGTATTTCTCCTCTAGGAGGAGTTTCTTGAGTGATGGTGATATTCACCAACGAGACTGAAAAGGTGGCGACACCTTGGACCAACCTCTGGTCCTTCTGTACAGTTGTGTATATATTGGAGTCAGAATTTAAAATAAAGAGAACAGAAAACATTCCTGCTGACCTCGGACCTCGTCCCTGCTTCATCCTTTCATGTCCTATTGCGACAATTTCCCTCCCTAGAATTTCAGGTTTCAGGGCTAAAACTGGTGACACAAAATGGGTAAATACAGACCTAAGACATTCCAAGTGTGAGGAAAGGTGTGCTCGGCTTCAAAGGAAGAACAGTGAGGAACTAAAACTGAGCTGAGGAAGGGAACAGGCAGCAGACAGGGGAGTAAAAATAACTTGGGTGAGTTTCTTAGGTGAGTTTTGTTTGCCATAAATATGTTAGTGAAAGCTCTCAGCACACGAGGAAGAAATTACCTTGGATGAACGTATTTCTTATTCTCTCAGAGCTGCATCCAACAAAACGCAGAGCAATTCCACTCTGAATTCAACAAATTCAGAGCAACCCACGGCTCCAGTCTGATTGTTCCCCTGCCTGAAGTATTTATTGGGCACAGAGTTCCTGTTTTTGGCTTCACAGGTACCCTGAGCATCCCATCTCCAACCCCACAGTGCCAGGTCTGCCTGAACTCTACCCAAACCACACTTCCAGTTCTCCCAGTCACTGCTCCAAGGCCACAATCCCTGACACAAATTGTCACCAAGCCCAGGCTGTGTCACAAAATCTGCCTGGGTGTGACTTTGCCAAATTGCAGGAGTACAGAATGCTACCCAAACTTGGGGTGCAAGGCTCTGGCTTTGACAGAAGCCATCCAAATATATCCATAATGATGTCATGGAAATAAAAAGGAGAATTGTCCACTTCAATATGGGCATGGCAACATCAGATTAGAACAAGTTACTACTTGTTTGGGAGATATATATATATATATAGATAGATATATATATATTTGTATGTAAAAATATATATAAAATATATTACATATATTCCATATACATACATATGTATATCTATTCTCTATATATGTATAAAAATACATATTATATATAACATATATATATTCTATATATATTTTTGTATATATATATGTGTGTGTGTGTGTATAAATTCCATAGTTATTTATATCCACAGGAAGAGCACCCACTCCATGTACCTTGACATTCAAATCCTTTTTTAGAAGCAGCCACTTTTAGACCTATCATTTAATCCAACTTGAGCCCTCCCTTGCAAGAATTAATTGTGCTGGGGGAGTTTCAGGAATATCCAAGCCTTCCCTGTGGATAATTGCAGGTGGAGAGATGCTCTGAGGAGCTCGGGGTGCAATAATCACTCGTCACTCATCTGCCTCCCTTCCTGGTGCTTCCAAATGCTCTGCCAGCAAATCCTGGGAGCTGAGAGCTCGTGAATCACTTGGGTACAAAAGGAATATTAACCCAGGCGTGCTCCCTCCTGGGACCGTGCCCTCGGGCAAGGAGTCACTCATTAGCTGGGCTCTGCAGCTCCACACCAGAGCAGCTCCTTGATTAATCTTTTATTTCAACACAGATTATCTGTTAATGTTTGAGGCTATTTGTCCATTCTCCCTGCCAGGGGAGTTAATTAAAAGTGTAACAAAGAGCAGCACAGGGTTCCAGGAGTGAGTTTTTCCTGTGGTGTCATCACATAACCTAATGTATAGATTATGCCAAGTGCCTCCTTCCTGACCCTCCGGTCAGATTCTCACAAGAGCTGCTTCAAATAAACACTTTATTCACTAAGAGAGGATTGGGATAGAGCAAACCTGTGGTTCTGTGCAGTCAGAGGCCTGCCAAACACTTGAGGAAGGAATCTGATCCTCATTTCTGTGATCCAAAGAGTCAGGTTTTCTCAAATGGATTTTTGTTTTAGTGGTGTTGGTTGTTTT
>VZSR01000243.1:2402438-2416824 GCA_013398615.1 Brachypodius melanocephalos | reverse complement strand
ACGGGCACAGTCACTGACCTAGTTAGGGATGGAAATGTGTGAGTGAGGGAGCTGCAGAAGTCTTCCTCCTTAATCACCTCAAACCGACCCTGGGCTTGCACCTCCCTGCCCAGCCCTGCCAAGAGCAGAGACCCCTCCAAATAGCACCTGGGGGATTATTCCTTTTCTGACTTAGAGATGGGGCAACTGAGAGGCTTTTTAAAGACTTTTATTCCATTTTTAGTCTCATGAGAAGGGTAAGACAGTACAGATGTTACAATTCACACCGTCACAATCAGAAGCCAAACTATTTCCTAATTATAATAAATTATAAGCGTTTCTTGGCCTAATGATCTAAAATTACCCCTTGTGGGTCCTACTACAATGCATCTTTCACAGTTCTATTTCTCCAAAGTATCTGGTCTATTTGCAAAGCCATCATTTAAAACTTGTTTCTAGTTCCATTTCTCTCTCAACATCTGTCCTATGCTGTAACATTTCTAAGTCAACATTTTCTGTCTCAAAGTTTGCGCACAAATACAAACTATGTGAGCCATCTATCAAACTTTTAAAATTCTCCACGAATCCATTTCCCACAGTTTTGGATTCTTTCCAGCTGAGCTCAGGGGAGGATCCACTCTCCTCCCTGCACGTTCTGCCTTCCACATTCGGTGCAGTTATCTTGGGAAGCGGGGCTGTCACATCAGCTGCAGCATTCCGGGTGGATGTGTCCCCTCCTTGCTGCGGGGGCAGCAGGGCAGGGAGGCTCTGCAGCTCCAGGCTCCCTGCCCTTTGCTCTGTGCCATGTGTCACAGCCATCAGTGTCACACCACGGGCAGCCTGCTCGCCCTCATTAGCTTCTCCGGGCGGACACGAGGGATGAAGGTGGTCACGATTATCCCCAAACAGAAATCCCAGCCTTTCTTCCTCCCAAAATAGAGGGCAAAGGACAGGAGCAGCAACAGGGAGGAATGGTGGGAAAAACTCAGGGCAGCAGTTCAGAATTTGGGGGCAGGTCGTAGAAAAGCCTAAAATAGCACAGCACAAAACTAGAACCCAGCATGGGCACCTCCATCTATCCCCCCTGCCTCATCTGGGGGCAGATCCAAGACTTCCAACTCCTCCAGCCCCAAGTTTCCCCTGTCAGCAGCAGCCAGAGGGCCCAAAGCAGGACGTTTTCCATCCCTTACAATTACATCCCTTACAAATACGATTTCCATCCCATACAATTATCACTCCGTTCTCACCTGGTTTACACAGCCAGGTATCACCAGCATTTATAAAATCCCAATTCCTTCGTGCCCATCTTCCCAAGCAGCCCGGGGAGGAGAGGATGCACAGAGGCGTGGGCAGGTGTGAGGAGTGCTGGAAAGAGCACAAAGCTGAGAACAGAAATTAAACTGTGCCTCCCCAGGAGCTGGATAGGCTGGAAAACACAACCACGGCTCGGTTTGCAGAACAGGAGACACCACGTGGGACACACCACCCCCGTTTTTGGGGCTGGAATTCCAGAGCTGGATCCTGCAACACCTCAGGAGAACCCTCAGACACATTGGGGTAGAACCCCACAGCAGCAGCAGCAGGGAAATACCCACAAACCCGGAGCTGGAAAGAAACTGGGACACAATAATTCTCTGAGAAGGAACTCCAGCAGGACCTGCACAGGCTACAGGGCCACTGTGGGGTATCCCTTCGATGTTTCAAAGCCAAATCCCAAAACTAGATATGGGGATGGCGCAGCCAGAGGTCTCAAAATACCCAAAGGTAAGAAAAGGGTTTAGGGTTTAGGTCTTGCAGACTGTGCTTGGTTTAGCTGCAAGAAAGAGAAGAGAATGTGCCTAAAGCAGGCAAATTTAGGAAGTCTGGAGGAGAGCAGGAGAAAGGAAAAGCTGAAGTGCCAGTCTGGTTCCCACTACAACTACAGAACCTCGTGTTTGTCATTCCAGCATCTTCCAGGGCCACAGGCACAGCTCCATTCATTCAGCACTGGGATAGCCCCAAAACCAGCACAATCCCCAAGTGCCCGACCCTAAATGAAACCCCGAATCAACACCAGCACAATCACCAAGTGCCTGACCCTAAATGAAACCCCAAATCAACACCAGCTCAATCACCAAGTGCCTGACCCTAAATGACCCTTTGACTCTGTGGTGGAGCAGGGACAGAACTCCAGACTCCTTTTGGATCTCTAATCAGTTGTTTTATCTTTAAATAAAAGTTTTAAGCACCGATCTCACCCTCTAGCGGCTGGGGGGATCAGCAGACAAAGCCAAGGCTTTGGAGATCAAGGCCAGAGTTTCCAACAAACTCTTCAAATAATTACAAACAAACACTTGGTGTTTATTCTGATCTGTAGGTGTGAAAGAGAAGAGAACCCCGTGAGTTCACACCTGACCAACTGGAGTTTTGTTGTAAGGAAATCTTTTATTTCAGAGGCTCCAGGACTAAACCCGAATGTTTTTAACTTCACTCTGCACCTGCATCCCCGATGGAGATTTATCAGAGCGTGGAAGCACAGGAGAGTTCCTGATTTTCATCTCATTGCTGTGGATTTTATTGCACTCTGCGGCTCCAGCTCTGATTCCAGGGCAGAATTGGAATAAACTTGTGCACAACAACCCCTTGGGACAGGCAAAGTGCACGGGGCAGGTGAGCTCCAAAATGCAAGATTGGGGGCATATAAAAACCAGGAAATTACAGTGTTATAATCAGCAATTTTACTTTTTGGCTCAAATGATAAAACACGGCATAAAAACACTGAAAATGTGACAATTCCTTATGGGTTGGCTGTGCTTTCTCCCTCCTTTTTTCCTACTGTGATGTTACTTTTTGCTGCTTCATATTTCTGCTTATCCCCAAACCAGTTGAAGATTTTTATTTTTTTTCCTTAACAAAAGCCCACAGCTCCAGCAACCCCAGCCTTTGTGGGATAAATTAAATTTGGTCCAAGAGAAAAGCTTGAAAGTCTGTTTGGGAAAAGAAAAACAAAACAAAACAAAACAAACAAATAAAAAAATCCCACAAAAAGAATCACTAAGAAAACACCCCAAGAACCCCAGTGGAGTGTGAACAGTTATAGTTACGTCGTTAAGTAAGATATATTTATAAGTACATATGCTTATATTTACTGATGTTATTAAAGAGCAACAGATGCTTTGAGTTGTCTGTGGAATAGATCAAACTCAAAATCACTGCTGAAATTCCCCTCTGACACGTGCACACCACTGCCTGAACCCCACATTATTCACTGCAATTCAACTGCCAGCTATTTATCTTTTATAAAAGGAAGCTTTGCAGAAAGTTTAGCAAAAGCACACCAGGATTATTCCCTCTGTGTTCCCTTCTCTTCCTGAGGGTCTCCTTCGAGCCTCAGAATTTTTTGGAGACACCAATGAATCACTCCTGTGTTTGCTGCTTTCCAAAGCCTTTCCAAAATATTATTCTAAAAATCACTTGTCAGTTATCCTGGGCTTGATCAGGGGTCCAAATACACTCCTGCTTCTCAACTGAAGAATCAGAATTCTCTTTATTTTGTGAAATTAAAAGGAATGAAGACTCTAACTCAACAGCACAGGGAGGTGTTTGGAAGGTGAGTGATGCCAACCTCACATATTCCCAAGAAATTCAACTTTTCCCCCCCCCTTCAAGGCTCCTGCCCTTGCTGCTGACACATCCGCACATTTTCACATCATTTTCCTCCTCCACACTCTCTGCAAAGAATTCCTCCTGACTCCTTGGCACACCCAGAACCTCCAAGAAGCTCCGAGTGTTCCCTTCTGATGTTCTTTGGTCTGGGAGCCCTTGATCTCTGCCTTCCTAGCAAGGAGCTGATAAATGGGCAGATGAATTTTAATATCCCCATTCACAAAGAAGATCGGTGCTCTGAGGAGTCGAGACCACGTTCCTTTCAGGATAGGCCAAAAATTGAATTATTCAACTCTGCTGTTTCCATGTTTAGGGAGGAAAAAAAGCAATAGGAGCTTCAAGGCTCAAACTTTTGGTTTTCCAAGACCAAACTCCAGCCTCGTTGTTAATATTCACAAAATATAAGTTGTAAAAATAAAACCAATAAATATTCAGAGCTCATCTGATCGAGATAAAGCAAGATGCAGGCCAGGGTAATTCATAAATAAATTAAAGTCTGCAAAAAGCTCTTATGTATTTAACATTTACCCAATAGTTTCAGGCTTCTTACATGGAAAAGGTCAAAAGCAGATGATGCTAACAGCACCTGATATCTCCATATTGATCTTCAATTTCTTTTTCCCTCTTTGCCTCAGCATGTGCTCATGAAAAATGCACAGGAGCACAATGGCTTAGATATGAAATTAGACAGAATTTTGGTTTAAGGTGAATAAAAGACAAGCTCTGGTCACCAATCAGTGTCCTTGCACTCCATTTACACACTTGCGATTGCTCTGAGCAGCACGACATGAAATTGTGGGAAAGATTAAAAAGAAAAAAACAGGGAATGTTTCCTAGAGCTCAAGTCATGCTTTTTCCTTTCAGTTTGATGTTCAGATCCAGATCCCAGCAGCGAAGGAAGTCTGCAATTCCTGCATCCCCTCCATGCATTTACAGCACAGTGCTCACATTTTACAAAGATTTTCTGTCAAGCATGCAGAAAATCCCAGCCCCAAACCCCAAGATTAATAATGTCATCTTTTATTCAAGGCCTAACCCTGCTCCTGAGGAGGATCACGGTTAATGAGATTAGCTGGGTGTGCTCCCAGAATAACCAATGCCTGGCCAAAACCCTGCGCTAGCTCAGCCCACACTCCAACCAAGCAGGATTTTTGGCAACTGATTATTGCTCTAAGTAATTCCTCCTCTCAATATTTGTATGAATTATATCATATATTCGAGTTCATTCTGCAAACACAGAAATGACTGGCTGTAAAAAGCATGGTCCCACTGATACTAATTTGTATCAAAAGCTGTTCTGAGAACTCAAGCGAGAGGTCTGGACCAGCCTAAGGCTGCCAGCTGCCATCCAGCCGCTATTTCCAAGGCAATCACTGCCATGAGGAAGCTAGGAATACTTGTTGACAGCCAGGAAAGAAAATCAGAGGAAAGAAAAGGGAGTCAGAGGAAAGAAACCGGAATCAGAGGAAACCGCCACAGAATTCAGATACGAGAGCAGAGAGAAAGGTTTGGTTTTAAAACTGAGTAATTGCACAAGTGGTTTGGAATATCCTGGAGGTCCAAACAACACGGTTATCAGAGTTGTCTGAGCACCCCATCCTCTCTGTGCCCTTTGGAGGATTTTAATGCTCTGACTCCTGTCTGAGGCACCGAAACCCTGCGGGATGAACAAAAACCCCCAAAAGTCAGGGAATTCCTCACGCCCTCCGAAAGAAGCCCATCACAGCCTGTTCCTCGGTCCATGTTAATAGCTTTACCAGCGGCTCGCAGTAACTCCAAACAAAGCTTTCACACCGCGCCCTCCACAGAGCACGGTCCCCAAATTTGTACTTTTGGTCTCCCTCATTTCTCCGCACCGGAGCCGGCTGCTCCCGGCGTTCCGGCAGGATGGATGGGGAGCAGGAGAGCGGCTCTTACCTGCCAGTGCTGCCGGGGATGCTCATTCATTCACTCAGAGCCGAGCCGAGCATCCCATCGCGGCCAGGAGGAGGAGGAGGATGCGCTGCCGGGATGCGGGGACGCTCCGGGGGGATGCGGGGTGGCGGCGAGACGCGGCACAGAGAGCCGTGCCGGGGCTCATCTCAGCTCCAAGGACACGCAGGGCGGCTCGGAGCCTGCGAAAAGCTCCTGTTAACCCTCTCCCGACCGTGGCACTCCGAGCGGGGGCTCCCGAATCCCCGGGGATGTTCCCCCCGTGCCGCCCAACCCAGCGCTGGCAGCTGTGCCTCTCCCACAGCAGGTGGGGTCTGGCAGGCTGGAGGTTTAAAAGCTGTCAAACACGCTCTAAAAACACCCCAAAATCCCCCAACCTCCTCATTATCAGCAGAACGATGGGTGCTATGGAAAGGGGGCGCCTGGACCAGCTGAATCCTGAACCCACAGGACTGGAGGTGGAATGGTGACTTGGATCTCACAGAGGAGGGATCTGAATATTTTGGAAAGGTGGCTTGGATCTCACAGAGGAGGAGACTGAATATTTTGGAAAGGTGATTTGGATCTTACGGAGGGGTGGTCTGAATGTTTGTGTTTCCTCCTTTCACAGCGGTGTTTGAGAGGTTTTGAGTGCCTGTGCCCACCATCTGCAGGAAGAATGCGGTTCTTGGGGGATTTGAGGATTTATTTGTTCCCAGAGTCACAGGTGTGAGGGCAACACCTGAGAAATACCCGGCAAAAACGTCACAGAGGAGACAGAGACGGTGAAGCAGCTCGGGCTGATGGGTCATCAGGTCCATCCCAGCATTAAAGCACTTCCACTGGAGCACAGCAGCCCTGCTGCCAACAGAGCTTGGACTGATCCTCCTTCCTCCCTGGATCACTCTCCCCTTGCACATTGCCTTAATTCAGTGACAACACCAAATATCCCTCCCTTAAAAGCACGCCCTAGAGACTTGGGTACTTGGATACCAAGCTCTCATTAACTGTAATGAATCAAAATCCACTGTGGGGGCTGAGGTTCAGCTGTCTGGTCCTGTTTTTAACCAGAGCTCAATAGAACACCTGAGACTTCCAGCCCTGACAGAAGCACCAGCTCCCATCCTGGGGTTGCCAAGTCTCAGGGGACAGCCTGACTTGCACAGTGTCAGATAAAACAGGCTGGTTTGCAGCAGGCTGATCAGAGAAAGAAAAAAAAATCAAAATTAAAAAGCACATTTCCACTTGCTCAGGACCAATCTTGTACCATAAATGCACCACGGGCAGGGAAATTAAAGCACATGGAGAAGGCAGCAGAGGCAGAAAACCTCCACAAAGCAAACCCCAACCATCACATCCTTCCCCTCCAAGACAGTTTAATTTTGGGTTTCCTCTCTCCTGTTTGTTCTCAAAGCAAACCTCAGCCTTCCTCTCAGAGTTTCAAGGCAGGCATTGGCAAATCCCAGTGTTTGTGTTTGTTCCCAATTCCAGTGTTTGTTCTTTGATGCCTGTGGGGGCACATGAGTGGGTGCAGCCAGGTTTTGTGAGGATTTGAACAGACTGGAGCCAGAGATCTCCTAGAAAACAACTTGGTCCAGCAGAGAGGAGCATCCCAGCCACCAGATAAAGCTGCAGACAGGGGCTGGAGGTCCTGTGTGCTCTGCAGGCAGATCCCAAGGTTATCTTGTGCAGAAAATGCCACCCAAACAGAGCCAGAGCAGGAGGATCCTTCACCCTGCCCAGCCTGACCCGATGGAGCTGCTGGAATCCTCATGGGCACAACAAGGAAAAGGAAAACCTGATATTCCCCAGCTCCTCCAATTGGCAAAGAGTCTCCCCTAATCCCCAGGATGAAAGCCCCACTTCACAGAGGGTGGAATTTCCACATTACTCTGATTTAATGCTGAGAACCTGCCAGGATTCACCAGTGCTGTGATTATCTCTGGACTGTGGAACACTGACACGGTCAAACAGCAGCACACCCCTCCCAAACACCTCACTGGAGATGTTCTCTCCAGGTGTTAATCCAGAAAAATTCCTTCATGAAGTTCTTCCTGTGAATTTGTCTTCTCAGGAGCACAACCAGCATGAAGCCCATCAAGCACTGACACTAAACACAGCACAGCTCCATCCCTTGGTGTCTCACTGAGGAAACTTTTTGCCTGGACTCCTCACAAAAAGCACAGAACAGACCCAGTGCTCCTCAGGGGGTGTAAAGCACTTCTCTGTTCTGCTGACAAAACGATCTGTCTGCAAGAACCCACCCAGCCACCCTGCAAATCCACATTTTAATCAGAGTCTTGGGTTAGTCTGCCCAGACTTGAATAAAAAATGGTGCTGAGGAGCCAAGATTTATCAGGGAAATAGAGCCATTATTCAAACACAACCCTCACTCGAGCTTGTTTGCTCTGTTATCTCCATCCCTCTGGCTTTGAGTGCTCCTCTATAAGCAGCAAAGCTGACCCTCTGCAGGAGCCAACTCCTTCATGCATCACCTGCCAGCTCAGAAAAACATCCTTGAAGGGAGCTGTCAATGCAGAGCTTAAAATATTCTGAGGATGACAGAGTTACATGGGGATTTCCACGGGAGCAGACACGGTGACTTTTGGAGGTAAAAACCACAGTAACGGCACCAAAAATCACATTTTTTGTGCTCCCAGACCTCAGGAAACTGGACATCAGGTTTCCACCTGCCTGTTTTCAGATCTAAATCTCTTCCTTTGGAAAAAAGGAAAAAAAAATCTGTGCCCTGTTTTACCTCTCCCAGGCTCTAATCTCTTCTGCAAAGCAGGGAGTCAACACAAAGCCGACCCAGGGCTTCTGAGAAAGGAATTTGACCTCAAAGACTCATGTGGGTGTTGATAAGCTGCAAAAGAAAAACAGTTTGACAAACAGGGGAAAAAAAAAAAAACAAACCTCAAACATTTAAGTGAGCCCACCTAGACATGGGATTAAGCCTGTCTGCACAACAGGTTTGTATTTATTCCCCTCAAATATTGAGTTTTCTGCTAAGACTCAACTCAAGAGTAAAAAACCCCCAAGCTTTTGGGTTTTAACAAAGGAAAGAACAAATAATAGCAAAAAAAATCAGTCAAATGCTGCCTTATTGCTACACAACCAGAGTATTGTTTATTCTCTGAATTAGCACTGAAATTGTCTCAAAATGTTGCAGCAGCAGCCCTTCAAGGCAGAACTGCAGCATCCCATAAAGGCAGAGAACAAATGGGCAGAGATGGGATTAGAATTTAGGGCCAAACCCCTGCCCAGGCTGAAGAACTCCCAGTTAGCCCATTGCTTTGCTTTCCAGATCATTATTTTAGGGCCACACGTTCATTCCTGTCCTGGAACAGCAGGGAACGCAGCTGGAAGCTCAGCACTGCAAGAACAACTCCTAAATTATCCCAGCTCTGGCTCCAGCCAGCCAGGAACTGCTGGGATTTTACTGTTTCAGCTGCCAATTAGAGGGAAAAGCCAAAAAAAAAAAAAAACAAAAACCCAAAACAAAAAAACCCTCATTCTTCACCTGTAAATTCTCCAGGGAGACCTGAGGGAAAGTGAAATTTGGACATCTCATTCCAGCAGGAAAGAGAGCAATGGGATTTATCTCCCCTCCCACCACCCATAAAATTGAATGTGAGGGCTGGAGCAGGGAGAAAGAAAAGCAGAGTCCTGAAAGAAAGGAAATTCAAGAAGAAATTGGTGTTTGGGATGGGGACCCAAGTGATTTTGTATGATTTAAAGACATCAACTCGATGCCCTTGGGCACTGGGCAGAATTGTCCCCACTGGGGATGGGTAAATGGAAATGTGGATATGTAAATCTGGTTATGGATATGCAAATCTGGATATGCAAATCCAGTGTCCAGGAGAGCCTGGCAGTGTCCTTTCCCAGCAAAAATGGATTCACCTCCTCTCCTGGAATCAGCAGAGCACTCAGACCCTGCTCTTGGAAAATGCTGCCCCTTATCGTTTGCTGGCCCATATTATACAAGTTAAACTGCTCAAACACCTGCACAGGAAAAAAAGAAAGGAAAGAAAGCTTGGTCAGCTGATCCCAAGGTTGAATTCACAATCTGTCAGCTCATAATTGCTACAGAAACATAAAAGGAGTTCCTCAGAAATGGGATTTTTTTCTGAGACCCAGAGCTTCTATTAAAGAAGTTTTGTTCCCATTTCCTTCTGGGGTTTTTTTTTTTTTTTGCCATATGACCAAATTTAGTCTCAAATAAATCAGAAGACACAATTTGTCTCAGTACCTGTGAGTGCTGAAGCAGAGAAATCAAAGCGCATTGAGGCCGTGGAGAACTTGAGCACACAAATATTAATTTTCCCTCTGAACCATTTCCATGCAGCATTCATGGTTTAGATGCCATTTTCCACAGAAGAACTGAATATTCCTCAGGTTGTGGAGGTCAGGACAGATTTATATTTTCTCCACTTCAACACTCTTTGTAGAAACGTTGAGGATTTCTCCAGTGAACCATTGCACGCTGCTCTGAACTCATGTTTACTTCAGGTTATCCACTTAAAACAAGGAAAAAAGAGTAATTGGAGGGAAAAAAAACCCCAAAACTAAACAAAACAAAACCAAAAAAACACCAAAAAACCAAACCCAAGAAAAGCCCTCATGCCCTGACAACAGGGCTGGGCAAACCAGCCTTGGCAGCAAAAGGCTGTGATAGCTTTGAGGTTTCTTTTCTCAGGAAATAAATCCATTATCTAAACCCTACATGCTGTAAGTGCCTCTATCTTTACTTGGCAGGCTGGTGGCTGAACTCAGCAGTGAAACTCTTCCAGTATCAGCTGCAATCCTCAACACCTCCACGAGGAGAATAACAAAGATATCGAGGCAATCAGGCTGTCTGACACGGCCCTTTATTGATAAGATTGTTCATTTACCTATTTTCGACCTCTGACAGCGTTCCTGAACTGTGAAAAAACCCAGAAATCACATTTTTAAATGTGGTGGCTCCATAAATTCAGGTGCAGCCTCAGCTCCTTGGGGTGATCAAATCAAATCTTTTTCATCAATGTGCCTCTGAAAAGGATTTTTCTCTTCCCATTAACGCTGACACTCAGATTTTTAAGTGAATCACCTCATGCATTGTTGAGGAACCTCTTCATTTTCCCATTTCCTGAGAAACTGGGCTCAGCACTGAAGCTCAAGCACATAAAAAGAGTTGCAAATAACACACCTGAGAAAAAGGAGGTGCTGAGGAGACAGAGATCTCCTACAACTCCCAGCAGGCTGAGCTGTCAGCACTTGGATTGACAGAATTCTGCTTTCCAACAGTGCCACTTCCAATCACACCTCAGCATTTGGCAGCTTTGGGGATGCAGTTCCAACCCTTTATCCTCAAGTTTTACCATTTTTTAAATGACTTTTTGTGAAAAGGCAGAGCTTTGTGCCAAGTTCTGCACCAATAAAAGCCTGGTGCAGCTCCAGATTTAAACCCAGTGCACAGAAAGTTGATTCTGCTCAGTTTTGCACTGGGGAGGGAAAATCAATCCCAGCTTGGGGCAGATGTAGGAGCTGCCCTCTGGAGCCAGAATCTGAGTTATTTTCCGGAGTAATGGCCACAATTGAGGACTTTTGCTTTAAAGCCAGGCAGAGAAAAGAATCACAACATCTGCACTGTGTCCCTGTCCCCCCAGCCCAGTGGTCATTGCCATCGAGGCCAGGAAAAGCAGAAATCTCAAATTACATCAGGCACGGGCAGGCAGCAGCAAACAATAAATACCAGAGATAAAAAAACTTCACGAGGCCTCGAGGCTTCTTCTTTCAAGGGCCAGGGTGTTTAATAATAAATGGGAGATTAATCCAGCTCTCCATCAGCAGGGCAGGCCCTGGGGGAGAGCTCAGGGATGGAGGCTGATTTTATTAGAGCCATTTAACACATTCCCAGTGTCTGCTGCATCCCAAACCCTCCCCACATGGATAAACACAGAGGCCAAATTTAGCTCTCTGATTTCCCCCCATCTTCCCAGCACATCCACAGATAAAACCTTCATTAAAAAAGGAACAAAAAAAAAAAAAGTGTTTGCAGCAGCAAAGAGAACAAAGAGAGTGAAAAATCACCAGGATGCAGGAAAGTCTCTCCTCTTCAAGATGAGATGATGAGAAACTTCCAGTGTGAGAGGAGGAATCACATGTGGGGAGAGCAGCTGCCCTCAGAGCTCCAAATTCCCCCAAATTCCCCTGGTTTCTCTGGAATCAAACCACAATAATCAATCCCAGGCCTGGCCTTAGGAATAATACTGGTTCATGCAGAGATGCCAAACCCCTAAATCCTAAAAACGTCAAAACTCCTTCAGTTCTTTAAGTTCTCAAAACTCTTTATTCCTCAAACTTCATGACATGTGCTTAGGCAAAAAAACCTCAAAAACTCTTCATTCCTTGGACTCCAAGATGTGCTTAGCCAAAAAAGAAAAAAAAAAAACAAACCAAAAAATCCCTTTAAAATTCTTTATTCCTCTAACTCCAAGATATGCTTAGGCAAAAAACAAAACAAACCAAAACAAGAACAACAACAAAAAAACCTTTAAAATTCTTTTTTCCTCTAACTCCAAGACCTGTGCTTAGGCAAAAAGCCTTAAAAAAATCTTTAAGTCCACAAAGTCCAAAATGTGCTTGAAGAAAAAAAGAAACCACCTTAAAAACTCTTCATTCCTCCAACTCCAAGGTGTGTACTTAAGCAAAAACCAAAAACTCTTCATTGCTTGAACTGCAGGATGTGCTTAGGGGAAAAAAAATCCTTTAAAATTCTTTATTCTTAAAACTCCAAGACAAGCGTTTAGGCAAAAACTCTTTAAAATTCTTATTTCCTCAAACTCCAACACACATGCTTAGGCAAAAAAAAAAACCCAAAAAACCTTTAAAATCCTTAATTTCTTGAACTCCAAAACATGCTTAGGCAAGAAAAACTTTAAGAACTCTTAAACTGAAACTCCAGGATGTGCTTAGGCAAAAAAAAAAATCCTATCAGGTGCGTGGAGCTTGAGCATGGCCACTCTAAAAAATAAATGGGATTTTAGTTGCTCTGCAACAAAATGTTTCATTTCCCCCAGTGAAGGTGAAAAATGCAGCAATAAAGTCACAGCTGCTCCAAGCTCTTCAATCAAGCCACTGAGAGTGCTGGGAAATATTAAAATCAACCTTTGTGGCCTCTGCCACGGGGTTGTTGAAGAATATCTGCTCCTGAAAGACATTGACAGATCTGACTTGATTTTTTAAAAAAAATAATAATTAGGGAGCAAAGGGATGTGTGGGATTTGTGGCTTTTTGTTTGTTTGTTTGTTTTTTTCTTGCCCAAATTATAAACCAGGAGCTCCAGCTCCAAGTGAGGTTCTGGCAGAGCCACCAGAAGATTGAGCACTTTCAGCACCAGGAACATTTGGGATTTGCAGGGTTATAAGAGCAGTTCATCACTTGGATGTCCCTCTGCTATATAATTTCAGTTAAAAAAAAAAAAAAACAAACCCAAGACCTTCTTGAACATGCAGATATGTACAGAGCATGTGAGAAAGAAAAAAAATCCCCATCACTTCCTTTCAAATGAATTCATTCTTCCTTCATGAATACCTGAGTCTCACACTCCAGTGCTTGCCCAGGAGCAGCTCTGCAGCTGTGAATCAAATTCAAGCTCCAGACACTAACAAAACCCCCAATTTCTGCTATTAAATACCCCAGTTTCTGCTATTAAATACATGAATAACCACCAGCTGAGGAGAGGAGAAAAGCCATGTGAGAAATTAAATACAATTCCCAACCTGGAGTGAAATATTTGGCTGAAAGGTTTCAGACCTTGGATTGGAGCATCTGCTCTGGGTTTTCAATCAGCAGCTTCCAGAAAGCTGGACCACAAAAAAAGGAGCCCACTCAAAATGTGGGAAAGGAAATGAGGCAAAAATTCCTTTAGTAAAGTTCCTTTGGTTTGGTTTCCCCATGCAAAGCCAATGTTGGCTGAAGAAAGAATCTTGCCTGAGTTTTGGGTGTGTTGGGATTTTTGGAGGGGTTTTGTTTGTTTGTTTGGTACTTTTTTAGGGGAGTTTTTGGGGTGTTTGCAGGGCTTTTTTGGGGGGGTTAGTTTTGGAGGGTTTTGGGGTTTTTTTTCGTCTGTTTGGTTGGTTGATTTTGTTTTGGGGGCTTTTTCTATTGGGTTGTTCTTTCTTTGAGGAGATTTTTTTTTTGTGGGGGGTTTTTTTTTTCTGTTGGTTTTGTTGTTGTTGTTGTTGCTGTTCTTGTTTTGGTTTTGTTTTGGGGGTGTTTTTTTAAATTTTTCTGCCACATTTCTGCCTAAATTTCTTCCCTTGACCACCACCCAGCCTACCCAAGGCTGCTTTACCCCACCTCCCCTCCAAATCTGCACTTCCTCATCCACATTCCCACACCCTCCAGAGCCCCTGCAGGACCATCAAACACAGAAATTCCCATAAAACTGCTTCTTATTCCATTCAGATCTGCTGCTGCCACCGGAAAGGCTCCAGAGAAGGAATCATTTTTGGATTTAAGTGAGGTGACTTTGTGTGTGTCACCTGGGGAGGCCTGAGTGAGGCAGGACTAGAGCTCAGCTGAATTCCTGATACATCCCTTCAACTGCCTGATCAGGAAATTTCAGCTTCTTTCAATTCACTGGAGATCTGTGTCCAGACTCAAATAGAGTTAATAGGTCACTGATCCTTTTTTAAAAAAATTCCTTTGGAAAGGAAAAATCTCTGCTTAAAACCTCCCAAATTACAGATCCCTGGCTGGGACTTCCTTCCACCACTGCAGAGAGAATTAAGGATTGATAAAATGGTAGAGAGCTGGACAGAAAAAGGTGATTTTGATGCCTTAAGTTTGAGCTTTGATG
>VZSR01000243.1:2359952-2394632 GCA_013398615.1 Brachypodius melanocephalos | reverse complement strand
CCATTCCCAACACTTCTGGAAGTCACACTATGGATACAGAAGTTCCTCATACCCACAGAGCTGTAGATCCAAGGAGAAGCCACCTGAATGAGACAAAAGCTCCATGTCCTGCATTGATTCAGGCTCTGAGACTTTCTAAATCTCACTTTTCCCAAAAAACCCAGAAAATCTTTTAAAAAAATCAAAATATTAAAAATATTTTTTAAATGGCTGTGAAGAGGATTTTTTCAGGCCACAAACTCATTTTATAATAAAAACATTGGTAGCGCAAAAACATTTCCAGGTTACCACTGATATTTTGTGGGAGAACTACAGAGATCCAGCTTGCAGAAAAGAAAAAAAAAGTAATATATATAAATAATAAATAAATATTAAATATAATAAATAAAATATATCTCACACCCCCAGGATGCAAGAAGTTCATCCCTAGAGAGGCATAGGTGGGGTCCTAACAGAACAAAAACATGAAATAAAGGAGAAAAGATGAGGTGTTGCCTCTACCACCTCGACATTGAGGTTTATCAGTGCTGAGGGGCTTTGAGCAGTAATTTTATTTAATTAATTTTTATTTATTTGTTTATTCTTTTATTTCTTTATGTTTATTTATTTATTATCATTTATTATATTTTCACGAGGATGAAAGACACCCAATTAAAAATTATTGTATTTTCACAAGGATGAAGAAATAGCTGCTCATTCTTCTCACAAATTGATATTTTCTTTTAAGAACATCACAGAAAAATCGAATTATTTCGTTTTTCAGAGGACTCTCATCAATCCTGGGAAGGGAAAGCGTCACAGGACAGACCCAGATGTTGAGAATATCAAGGAGTTCCTCCTCCATGCCTTGTTTTTTATCCATTTCAGCTGGATGTGGGATTGAGCTACGTTGATTAAAGTAGTTAAAAAGCGCTTTGAAATCTTCAGCAAAGACCCAGTGCCCGGGAAATCTGTGTGATTAAAATTCCCAACTAATAAGCTGCAGTTGGCACTGCCTTGCTTTGATATGGATTTGATAGAATTGCCCAGAAACTCCTTTGAAAGCCGCAAATTAAAATCCACCAAACAGCTCTTGTCTCGCTACAGCAGTGAGAAAACTGGAGAGAAGAGTGAAAAATAATTGTTAACAAGAAAATTGTTGCAAGGTGAGGCTGTAAAATGGGAATTAAAGAGCCGGCAGCATCCCCTGCTCCCCGCATTTCAGCCCCTTCCTCCCGGCCGAGCCCACGAGGTGGCACCGTTACTAAAAGAATAAAGGCACAGCAATTAATTATTTCCTAATCCATTAACCAGCGGTCAAAGGCAACCCCCGAGCTTTGGTTGAGGCTGGGATCTGGCTTTTCAGCCAACAAAAACCAGCTTTTAAATTCCATGTTTTTTTCCTTTAAACCAGCACTGAGAAAGAAATAAAAATTCGGATTATCTCTCGGATTAGCTCAGAGAGGCTCTTCCTAAAAATCAAATCACACTCCGAGGGCCAGGCTGAGCCTCACTGCTGTATCTATGATATAAATATTTTGTTTGAACAGCAGCTGCTGCCTGGACTGCAGTTTTAATAAACCTGTGCCTGCCGTGCCCCAGAGCTCTCCCCCTGTTGTGCATCTCCTCTCCAGCCCTAATTTTCATAACAACAACATCAACAGAAGCGCCCTCATCAGTTCCATTGCTTTTGACATCTGCCTCAATATTTAATGACTGGAACAGGCCCCTGCCTTCCATGTCCCTGTCCCTTGCTCCAAGCCTGAGGTTTGTGCCTATTTCCATCTCCAAATGAGAAAAATGCCCCCAGTTTTCTGTCCAAGTGCTGGGAAATGTTGCATTTCCATTTAGCAAAGCAATCCCGATTTTTCCTCCTCTCCCGGGAGCAGTTTAACAATGTCAACACCCACAGACCATTTCCTGAGGGTGTCTAATGAAAATAAAACTGTCCCCACCACAAATGAACAGATAAGGAGTGAATTTAACAGCCTGCATTAAGTACATCTAATTAACATGACCTGGAAATCCAACCATGGTGATGCCACCCTCACCTTCAAAACCTTCAGCTGATACAGAGCAGAGATCAGAGTTAAAATCAGTTAAAATTGCCTTCACCTCATGTTCCTGAGCACAAGGGACGAGTGGCCTTGTGATATTGATAAATAAATTACCTGTTTGCATGATTTATTTATCAATATTGCACGTACAGGAAAAGAGAATTCATCCCTAATTAACAAAATGTTCATAATAATAAAAAAAATTAATTAATGGTGTTATTTTGTTTCAACTCCACTGGATATTCCCAGCCAGGCTGAACAATCCCAAGGGTTTCCTGCAGAGCATGAAAGCTGCAGGAATCCCGAGTTTGTGCTGCTAAAGATCACCCTGCCCTTCTCCGGGCCCACTGTAATCGATGTGACAGAGGAGAAGCTGAGACAAGGTGACATTTTCTACCTTGCTGTGCAAAACACGAGGTAGGAGCGGGGTTTGCATTCCCAAATCACCATGAGCACCTTTCCAGCTGAGGGAAAACACCCCGAGGAGCCCCAGGCGCTGCGGGAGGGGTGTGGGCACACGCACGGATGGCACAGCCCTGGGTGAGCTTTCCTTCCAGAGAAATGACAAAAAAACAGCCCCAAAACCTGCTCAGATCTTCCCCATCTATGGCAAATTCCTCTTTTTCAACCAGTCAAATCTTCCTTCACCTCAAGTCCTTCCCCTGATCACAAGCCAGGCTGTGGGCACCTGCTCATTTCTTTTTCCAGTTTGGAGGAGATTTTCCCACAGCTCCTGTGGAAAAGAGTCCCCAGACAGCCCAAAAAGCTGTTGGAAGAGAGGACTGTCCCTTCTCCCCAAAAATTCCCTGTCCTTTCTCACCGGGAACAATGAGTTAATGCCAAGACACAGCTGGATAAAGCAGCTCTGAGTTCTGTTCTCATGCCAGACTGAGAGCAATGAAAGAAAAGGGAGAAAACTTTTCCTTGTGGTCAAAATGAGAGGATTAACTTGTAAAAACTGGGAGTTCTTAATTAAAATAAGGAGCAGAACCTAACAACGTTGCCAGGATCACAGAATCAATCACGGAATCAGAGTGAGCCAGGTGGGAAGAGCCCTTTGAGATCATCAAGCCAAAGCCATTCTCGGGTGATGCTGCATTCCTGGGTGTGCAGAAATTCTCAAATCCCTGACCTGTTCATCAGAAACTCTGGAAGATAAAGGAGCTTTCTCTCTTTTGTCTTTCAACAGAACAACTCAACTCCCTGAGAAATGAGGGGCAGCCTGTTTGGTTCCTGACTGTTCTTGCATTGCTCCTCCATCTGAAACTTACAAAAATTTATAAAAACTTACAAAAATTAACATCCAGAAAGCCAGATTGCAACAGAGACTCCAGAAACCACAATGCTGACCCTCCTTTGCCCAGTTAGAGGCTGAATCCTAATGGAGCACGAGCTGTGAATTATTCACCAAGCAACGTTTTCCTTTCCTTTTTGTGGCCAGACATCGAAAAAGCCACAGGATGTGGGAGATGATCTGTAACAATCTGAATATGTGGCTGGAACACTTTTTCCTTTTTAACAGGCTTTTAATTCAGTAGAGTGAGGAGCTTTATTCAGACACCAAGGGACAGCTCCCAAAAAGTCCCAACAAACGTTGAGAAACCCAATTTTTGAGGTGCACATCCAGCTTTAAATTCACACAGGCATCACAGATCTGATCAGCACAGGAGATATTCGAGTGGATCCCCTGCCTGCCTCCTCCAGGACACAACCCCAACCCCCCCGCTGCCCCTCAGACACCCCATCACTCCTCTGCAGCCAGGTCCTGTCAGCTCTGCTGCTGAATTATTGCAGGAAAGGCTGAAGCAAGGGCAGCAGAGCTGTCAGTGCAGAGCTTGGAGTGAGCAGCCACTCTCAGGGCATCAATCAGCACAACAAGCAACAAATCATTTGACCCTGAGCAGGGCTGTGTCTCTATTTCTTTGATTCTTTGAGCTCTCTTTGATTCCCAGAGATGAGGGATATTTGCTGCTCCATCCCTCCATCCTCAACCTCAACCCTTCAACAACAGCAAAGCTTTCACTCGGAGGTGACTGAACAAAGCACAGGGCAGGGGAAGGGAGAGGGAGCTGCACAGAAGAGATTTTATTACATTTAGGGTAACCTGGAGGGGGGAAAGCTGTCTCAGCAGAAGGCCCCACCACAGACTGCAGCTCCTGGCAGAGGTTAGAAGGCACAGCTGCTTTTTTTGCAGCCTTTCTCTGCCCCAGCTCTGGTGGAATTCAAAGCAAACTCTGACTCTCCTTCTGAAACCCAGAGGATTCACAACCAGATATTCAGTGAAGGGCTCAAAATCTGCCAAACTCTGGGTGCAGGAAAACTCACCAAAGGCTGGAAAAGACCTCAAGGATCATTAAATTAATTCTTTGGCCAAACACCCTCGGATCAACCACTGAGTGCCACATCCATTCTGGCTAAGAGTCAGAACAGCCAAGGAAATGTGATGGAAAAGTTGGAGTTAATACCCTTTTATTCTGAAAGGCTGAAATCAGTTTAAATTCCAGGCTAATGTCAGACCATGGCCTGTCCCATCAGCAAAACCCCTTCAGGTATCCACAGCAACATCAGTGACACAGTGTCCCCCCTTGACAAGAAAATGAACTTCCTGGGGAATTTTCTCCCTGTTTCTCCTCCCTGTGTGAGGAATGGGAGCCAGCAGTGGAGAAAGGCTCCATCTGCACACTCTGCAGGGCCAGGACTCACCTCCCCTGGTGAGACCACCCGGCATCCCCCTGCTCACCACACACAGCAGGGCACAGCTCACTACAATTTATCTCCCCAGGAGCTCTTCTGCTTCATCATCTCCCAGACATGTTATTTTGTCTTCAGCTCCAAAGAGACACACAATGTTCTGGGGAAAGATTTTGAAAGCATTTCCATTAACTGGCTTTTCCTCCCTTTTTTTTTTTTTTTAAATTTTTTTCTTTTTCCTTCACTTTTTGAAGGTCACTCATAAATAATTCAGAGCTACACGCTGAAAGAACATGCAAAGCTCAACTTTGGGCACAGAAAGGAGCAATTTCCATGAACAGAGGATGGCAGATCCTCCTAGAGCTGCTCCACACAGCATGGGAAGCTGTTCAGGCATGGCAATAATGCAGCACTGAGCACAAAAAACACACACGAGGGGCTTCAAGGGATTCAGTTGTGCACAGGAATCCTTGATCCTGTGACACAGGCTGAGGGTGATGGGCCACCTTATCTAAATGCAGAGTTAGGAGCACACAGTGACTCAGATTAAAGCTCGGGACTGTTTATGCTCCGTGAAATTCCTCAGGAGTGCTGGCATGGGGTGGGAGATAAAAAATGGAGCCATGAGTAGACCAGATCAAAATAATTGGGTTTATCTTTTATTTCCCCAGCTCTGTGAAGTGAAAATAGTTTATTCTTTTCCTCAATCTCTTCAGACAGTGTACAGAAATTAGCTATAAACTATGCTGGTTATCAATCAAAGCAGCTTCCTCCAAAGCAATCAATATACAGGATATGGAGCCAGAAAAATTCCAGACTTACACCTCAGCTTGATCCATCTCTTAAATCAAAGGTTGAATGTTTGATTTTATTCCTGTAAGGCAGCACTGGTGGGAGCTGGAGAGGGAAGAGCACTCCCTCCAAGTTGGGAATTTCCACAATTTCCACAATTTCCACAATTTCCACACTCCTTCCAAGTGGCTGCCTGGAGCTGCCATCAAGCCTGAGCTGCTCTGAGCAGCAGCTAATGGGGACATTCCCCAGGGATGGGACATTCCCATCCACAGCCCGAACTTTGCAAGCACAGCACTGTCACTGTCACTGTCACTGTCACTGTCACTGTCACCCTGGTTACAGCGCATCATCTCCATCACACCCCCGAGTCCTAAAAGACTCCACCTCACCCCAGCCATCGTTTGCAGGGTTGATTAATTCCCTGAAACTCATTGCCGTGACAAAAGACACGAGAGCTGCCCGGGACGGATCTGTCAAGGATCTGTTCTTGCAGGAGATGAGGCACCCAAATCTGGGACCCGCTTTGCTGCAGCAGCCGCTCGTCATGGGAGGGCAGGGCACTGACACCGAGCATCATCTTACAGCCGGATACGGAGCCTGGATCCAGCAAACACAAGAAGGTACAGCCCCAGGGGTGAGCCAAAGGGCCTGGCTGCTGAGCAGCTTGCTCCGTGTGCGCTGCAGTGACAGGAGAAGGAAAATCCCGCTCCCAGCTCCGTGTTCCTGGCACAGGCACCGTGTTCTGAGTGACTGTACCCGCAGCGAGCCTCTCCAGCTGACTGCAGCCTACAAACCACATTGCTTCCCCACGCTGAATAATTTCCACTCCTGACCTTTCTGTCCTTCCCCCCTCCCCTCCACCTTTTAAAAATATTTTGCATTTTAAGTTAGTCGCGGAAAAAGAAAATTATTTTGAGTTTGGAGCTTTTCCAGGTTGGAGCCTTGGTGTCCCTGTCAGCAGAAGCCTCTGAGTCAAGCAAGAGAAAGAAATTTGCAAAAATCTGACACCTGCCACTTTCCATTGAGCTTTGGGTGGAAAATGTCCCTGGCCTCTTCCATTTTTAATGTCAGAGGCAGCCTGGCGGAAAAGATTACCTCAGGTAAAGTCATTGGGAACAGGAGCCGCCTGCCAAACCCCTCCCTCCCTCCCTGCTCCCAGGGAGCTCCAGCACAGCGCCGGCTTTGCCAGGGATGATCCTGCACGGGGGAGCTGCCACAGCCCCCAGAGGCGGGATCCCTGCTCCCAGGGGGTGTTTGGGGGCCCAGGAACAAATCCTGATGGAATTCTCCTGGGCAGGAATGGAGCAGAGTGTCCTCTGCAATTCCTGCTCGAGAGCAAGCAGCTCACTTCAGAACATAAAAGGATTTTTGCCTGTCTTGGTATGTTTGGGAACCCAGAATCCAATCGTGATGGGATTCTCCTCACCAGGAATGGGGCACAGTGTCCTCTTTGAAATCCTTCACAAGGAAAAGCAGCACATGTCAGGAGCTGGAAGAGAACAGAAAAGAATTTTTGCCTCTCCTGAGAGCCCAGAACCCAATCCTGATGGGATTTTCCTGGGCAGGAATGGGGCAGGTTGGGCCCTCTGCAATTCCTTCCCAATAACAACCAGCTCGTTTCAGGAGCTGGAAGAGAACAGAAGAGGATTTTTGCCTCTCCTGGTGTATTTGAGAGCCCAGAACCCAATCCTCATGGCATTCTGCTCACCAGGAATGGAGCAGAGTGTCCTCTGCAATTCCTTCCTGATAACAACCAGCTCACTTCAGGAGCGCAGGGACCTCCGCTTGACAGATAATTAACAGCTCTCAAATGCCCTTTTGAGTCTTCAAGGGGAGAATCTCATTAGGAAAAAGTCCGCTTTGTTTCCAGATTTCCGTGATTGTGTATTTCAACCCTCCCCATTCCTGCACTCCCTGTATCCCTGCAGGGCTCTCCAGCCTGGACTGAGCTGCCTGGCAGCTCTGGATGCCCTGAACGAGGCATGGAAGAGCCCGTGGAGAGGGTTCAGGGCAGGCTCACCCAGCTGCTCAGCCCCCTCTCAGCCTAATGGATTCCTTTAGCACAGCACAAATTCCCTCCTTTAATCCAGCCCTCGGAACCGTGCTCCAAGTGCCACTTGGAGCTGAATATTATAACTTGAATGTTCCAAAATAGAAGGAAATAAAAGCAAAAGGGATGTCATTCTCTCCTCACTAATGCCATGAGATACTGATGCTCTTTATTTATTGATGGAGTGCTCTCACTCCAGTCTGGCAATCTCAACACCTTCATGAATATTTCTGTGCACAGGGGAAGGAAATCCTTCTGCTCCTTCTTCTTGCCTTTCTGCTGGGACCATTAAAAAAAATTGGTTTCATTTGAGATGCTGGGCTCTTGTCATTTGGCCGCCAAAAAAAGGAGGAAATTCATCATGGTTATCCGCTCTGACTAAACTCCTTTTAACCCACAGAAATCCAGGTTTGAGTAGCCAGGAGGACCTTGGAGAAATATTCATTTAATAATGGTTAATTCACAGCATGGCAAGGCCTTCTCCAAATCCTTGAACCAGGAATGGCCACAGGAGGTGGAAGGAGGAGAGGAACAGAACAGGAGCTCCTGAGGGTGATTTATTAGCCCCATGTTAAGAAGCCAAAAGAAGGAATGGGATTCCTTCAAAACAGGAACGGTACTGGATGGATCAGTCCAGCGCAGTGATGTGAAATGAAAATTCCAGCAGGAACCTGGCTCCAGTGCCTCAGAGACTGGGAAAGAAATAGATCTGGTGTCAGAATCCCAGAATCCGGAATCCCAGAGTCACAGAATCACCAGACTGGAAGAGAACTCCAAGTCCAACCCAGCCCCAACACCTCAACTAAACCCTGGCACCCAGTGCCACATCCAGGCTTTCCTTAAACACATGCAGGGATGGTGACTCCACCACCCCCCTGGACAGGCCATTCCAGTACTTTATCATCCTTTCTGTGAAAAACTTTTCCCTCATATCCAACCTAAACTTCCCTTGGTGCAGCTTGAGGCGGTGTCCTCTCATTCTGATAAGGTCACCTCTGAGTCTCCTTTTCTCAGAAGAAATGTTCCTGTTTTGGGCATTTTTAGGGTGATTTGGGGGGTTTGGGAGGGTGCCCAAGCCGATTTTGGGGTGATTTTTGGGGAGATTTTGAGGGGTTTTGGGGTGATTTTTAAGGTGATTTAGGGAGGGTTGCAGATGCTGATTTTGGGGTGATTTTGGGGTGGTTAAACCAGAGCAGGGGCAGCTCCTGCTCAGCTCCTGAGAGGGAAGCAGCTGCTCCCTGGCGCCTGGCTGAGCACTTAACCCATTATTCCCAGTAATCACACTCCTGTCTCCTCCAGGCTGCCCCCAACACCCAAAGAATCTGCTCAGAGCACAGAGAGGAACAGGGGAGCACGAGAGGAGAGATGGGACATTTCCTGCTGTTCTCCTGCCGTTTTATTCCACTGCTCCAGCTCTTCTGGGGGACAGGGCTGAATTTCACCCAGCCCTGGCACACGGGCAGGGCTGTAAGAGAAACCCCTGAGAGCATCACCCCCATCACAGATCCCATGGCCTCTGTCCCTCGTGCTCATTCAGGATTTCCTCTCTGCTCTCCTTTGGGTTTAAATGGCTTTGATACCAACTGGGGCTGTCAGGAGAGGTTTGATAAGAGAGCAGGAAGCTTCCCAAGTGTCCTTCAGCCACCCAGAGTCAGTGTCACAGCCCCAGCGAGCAGGCTGGCATGCTGAGAGGAGCTGGAGGAGCAGGGCTGGGAGCCTCAACTCTCATTAAATTAGTCATACCCATTAAATGGTGATCTCAGAGGGCATTATTTAAACATAACCTCGCAGGACATTTGCCTGGAGCGAGCTGGGGGATTGTTGCTCAGCTGTGCATGAGTGTGCAACAACATCTCTGCACCTGCAGCTGTGTCCAGGCCCTGCAGGAGCTCCTGGAGCATGTGGACACCCAAACCTGTTAAAAACCAGGCTGAAAATCACTTTTTTTATCACAAACACAGTGATTTTTTAACGGCCTGGAGGCCTCCCATTTGGAGGTACCTTCATTAAATAGCAAAAATCTGAGTTTCGCTGGGCCAGGCATCCAAAAATCTCAGGGGTTTCAGGAAATCTTAAAAGAAATACCTCAGGTCACCTACACAGAATTGTCCTCTTTTATTTATTAGTACAACAGGACTCCAAAGCACGGTTTGGAGTAATTAAACAGAGCAGTTACATCAGTGGTAAGCAGCGTAATTAAACACAGAGAGCAGAAGTGGAGAGAGCAGGGATGTGGGGAATCACAGCAACTAATGCAGAAAAATAACCTCTGGATCCTCGTCTTCCTCAGGCTGAATGAAGGAGAAATTCAAGAGAAACAGCTGAAAAAATGAGAAATGCAAGAGAAACAACTGAATGAATGAGAAATGCAAGAGAAACAACTGAATAAACGAGAAACAGAAGAGAACTGAATGAATGAGAAATGAAAGAGAAACAACTGAAAAAAAGAGAAATGCAATGAAAACAACTGAATAAACAGCAAATACAAGAGAATCAACTTAATAAATGAGAAATACAAGAGAAACAAGTGAATAAATTAGAAATAACAGAGAACTAGAGTGGGGCTCAGGACATTGATAGGAAAATTCATAAAGCTCTCCATTTCTCTTTTTTCAAAGACACTTCTTTTCAAGGCCAGCTCTTCTAAATAATACGTTCTGATATTAAAATAATTTGCTAGCCAAAACATTTCACATCGTGTTAACCAAAGCAAAGGATTTACTTTTCCACAGGCAGCTGGCAAAAGCGTGTCCCAGGAGCTGCATCCTGTGATGGAAGTGGTCAGGAATGTAAACTCCAGCCTGGTGTTTACCAGAGCAGAGTTTAGAAGGGAGAAATTGGACAAAAGTTACCTGAGAGTGACTCAGAAGGATGTTGTGGCTTTGCAAATTGAAAGAATTGTTTTAGTTTTGCTCACAAGAAGCTTCACGTTTATATTTAAAGTATCAAAATATTTGTTTCATCCTGAAGAGAAAACTCAGAGTTCACCTTGTGCCTGCAACACTTTCATTTAAAAGGGTTTAAACATTTGCTTTTAAGGTTAAAAAAAAAAAAAAATCCATAGGTTTTTTTTTGTAGATTTTATTAACTTTTAGTGAGTTGTTTTAAGAAATAAATTTCTACAGAGTGAAGACAATTCTCAGGAAGAATTAGTTTGTACTCAGTTCTTTGTTTTTCAAGCATCAGTGTGAAGTTAGAAGATTAAAAATCCTCTTTCTTTGTGTGAGGAATAATTTACTTTGACTCTACCGCCTCACAGAGGAAAATAAGACTATTAAAAAATATTAGCGGTGTTTTCCCCCCAAACAAACAAAAATCAACCCTGGAGCTCTGTGGGTTGAGGCTCTGAGCTGGAGCTTTAAAGAGCTTTTTAGTTGTTATTTTTCCCCTCAAATACATTCAGTGACACTGTGAGTGCTGAGCCTCGTTGAAGGGATATTTTCCTCCTGATAATAAATGACTGATTGTGCTTTTAAAATCAATTATTGAAGCTGAGAGAGAACTTCAACAACTGCTTTACAGAGCAGTGGCTGCCTCCCACAAAACATAAAGCAGCCTTTCCTCCAGTGGCTGATTGTGAAAAGAAATCTGTGTGAAGGGTTTGATTTCTCCCCTAATATTTTTTGTTGTGTTTTGAGGTTTATTTGTGTCGTTGGGGCTTTTTTTTTCCTTGTGTTCTTGGTGTTTTTTCTCAGTTGCAACCCCAAAACCAGAATGGTTGGTGGGGTTTTTTTGTTTTGGTTTGGTTTGGTTTGGTTTGGTTTGGTTTGGTGGGGTTTTTTTTGGTTTTTTTTTTTTGTTTTTTGGTTGGTTTTTTTTGTTTGTTTGTTTGTTTTTTTTGTTTTGGTTTGGTTTTGTTTGGTTTTGTTTGTTTTGGGTTTTTTGGGTTTTTTTTGTTTTTTTTTTTTTACTCAAGAGATTCAAAGTGATGAATTAATTTTGTTCTTTTAGTGACTTTCTCAAGAAGCTGCTCAGATCATTTAAACTGAGGGAGATCAGTTTGTAGAAGGAATCTTGGAGAAGAGAAAAATAACAAATTAGCACCAGGGGAGAGTTCAGCAGCAAGAGTGGGAATCTTGGGGAGAAAATGGATATGGATATGATTTGGATATGTTTTGGGTGATGGGGACATAAAAACACCACTAAGAAGAGAATGAGCAGCTCTGCAGGACTGAGGGACAGCTCAGGCTCAGAGGAGGAAGAACAAAGTGAAAGGAATAAGTTGATCAACAAAAAAAAATCAGTTGGGATTAGAGAATGAGTCCCCACACCTGCTAGTTGAGGTATAAAAGTGCTGGGCAGGCTCTTGGGATGTGAAACTATTCAAGATTTAAGATATTTCAGATATTTCAGATATTTCAGATATTTCAGATATTTCAGATATTTAAGATTTAAGATTTAAGGGGCTGTGTTTTCTGAAAGGTTTGATCACCCAAATGTCAAGGGGCTGAACCTGAGACAGCTCCACAAAAACCTGCCCTGTGGCCCAAGGATTTCTGCAGATTTTTGTAGCCAGGTGTTTTAATCTGAGCTGAAAAGTTGGAGTCAGTCAACAGCAGCACAGGAACTCTGAAATGCTGAGAAATGAATCCAGTTTATCACAGTTTTTTACAAAACTTTTTGCTTTAATGCTTATCTCCAACATCAGTTTCTCTTTCCCTGCTCCCCCTGGTGAGAATTCCCGATCCACCTCCCACAGAGCAGCGGCTGGGAGCTGTCACAAACCTCCTGGAAGGAATTCCTCCCTCCTGGAAAAACAAAATGCAGTGGAGAGAAGCTTTTCCCCCAGGACAGGAGCAGCAGAGGGTGTGTGGGTGAGCAGCACCTCTGTCCTGCTTTTGCCCTCACTGCAACTGCTGCAGGAACCAAAACTCAGAGGGAGAATCCCCAGTGCACCCCAGAGGAGGAGGAGATGGGGGAACAGCCTGTGGAATGGGGGAGGAAGAGGAGATTTTGCAGAGGAAGAGCAGATTTTTGCAGAGGAAGAGGAGATTTTTGCAGAGGAAGAGGAGATTTTTGCAGAGGAAGAGGAGATTTTTGCAGAGGAAGAGCAGATTTTTGCATCCTCTCCCTTTCCATCCTCCTCCCCCTGAACACCCCGGCCCAGTGGGGCTGGGAGGGGCAAATAAAACTTTATTTTTAAACAAACTTTTAAAACTTTAAGCGTTATTTAAAAGCCAAGTTTTATTTGGGGGAGGCTGGGCGGGCAGTGCAGGGTGCCAGCACTCCTCTCCCTCTCCCTGGAAGGCAGGAATTGATCCCATTAAATCCATCAGGATGCTGGGAATTCACATCTTCTGTCACACTCATAATGCACACAGACAAGCTCGGTGCTGCCCGGCCTGCAGAGCAGGGGAGGCATTAAATGAATTTTTCTCCATTGGTTCATGTCCTCATCAAGGGGGTTTTAGGGTTCATTCTTTAGGGAAACCAGCAGCTGGTTTGGTCAAGCACGTGGGGAAATGTCCTGGAGGAATTCTGAGATTTGGTTGTGTGGGATGGACAGAGCTGCTCTGTGGGAGCTGTGATACTCACCCAATCGAGGTTAGATTGGGATAGTCAGTCTAAATTAGATAAAAATGTTGTTTAGAACATGGTGACACAGAGAGAAAATCAGTTCTGGAGAGGGGCAGCCAAATTCTGCTCTTGTCTCCATCTAAGGCTGGGAGGTGCAAATAAAACTTCCATGAAAGTGGGTGCAGAAAGATGATTTTTTTTATCCCTTTTATTCTCTCTGGTCTATTCAAATGTAGGGTTTGATTTTGGCAGCACTCTTTGCTCTCCCCCCATAAACACCTGCAGAGCTCTGTCACGAACACCAAAGGTACCAAATTCCTCCAGAGCTTCCAAGAGCTGTGCCCCCCTCGCTGAGAGCTCCATAAATATTTCTGTACTTCATAAAAAAATAAAATACCCTGAACTGAAGGCCACCAAAAGAATCACCGAGCCCAGCTCCTGGCCCTGGTTTGTTTTCACCCCTGGAGAGGCACAGCAGCATTTGATCCCTGATTTTTTGAGGGGAAAATATAGAGAAATTGTGTATGGGTGGAGTTACACAGGGAAAGGAAAGGAAGCTTGGAAAACTGAGTGTGATGTCCCAAACCACAGGCTGGCAGCCTTGCCCACGCTTTGCTGCTCTCCTCCAGGCTTTACAAACACTTTCATAACTGTTCTGAGGGGAAGGATTTCTCGCTCTGTATTCCAAGGTACCGAGGTGGGTAAATCTGCTTTTTTTCCCCTTCTGCTGTGTGTGCTGGGTGTTTCTTTATGGGCTACCTGAGGTGATTTTAAGGGCTTGCTCCCCTGCAGGAGGGTGAAGGTGAAGATGGGCTCTGAAGGTCTCTCTTCATGCCCTTTGGGAGGGAGTTAAAACTCACACCCCAATTTCTGCGTGATTGAGCTTTCCCCGTGCTCATCGGTGAAGCACAGCTACAACCTGAAATTAAATCAATTTTTCAGGGATTTCTTTCCCTCCTAATAACGCCAAAGGAAAAGCACGCAGCAGGCAGAGCGAGCGCTCCAGCAAGCCTGAAACCCCCAATTTCCAGTGCAGAAAAGAGCCCAAAGCTAATGCATCCAGGGGAGTGTGTTTATCCTCCTGAGGAGCTTTTTCCAAGAGTCTCCCTCCAACAACCCCTGAGTGACGAATCCGATTTTTTTTTTCCCTGCTGGATTTTTTTTTTTCCTGCCTCCAAACTTAACTGTTTTGCCACTGGAGAAATCCTCTGGTTTACTCTCCGAAATATCTGTGTTCTTGCTGGAAATCATCTCTACCTCACCCACATGACTGGTCTTCACTATTAATCCCAGCTGATGGCAGGGAGGGGCTCTGGTGGGAGGCAGCCATGTGGTGAACATTGAGCTCAGTGTTTTCCCCCCTGCTTCTCTCCTCTCCACACAGGCAAAACTGTTCCGTGCTGCCGTGGATGGTGAAGTCCTCGCCGTGCTGCCTCTGCCTCTTCTCTCCCCAAAAAACTCTCAGGGCCCTGAATTTGCAGCCTCAGAGACAGCAAAAAAATAATAATAAAGAAGCTCTGGCTGGATCTGGATGGAAGATGGAGCAGGGGATGAATAGCAGGAGGGAAGAAAGAGTGAAGTTGGTTATTTTTCTGGCACATGGATGCAATTACACTCAGTGCATTCCAGAGGCGTTCCTTTGAATCTTGTGCAGGTCTGCCTGCCGTGCTTGGGAGAGAGGAAGAGAAAGGGAGGACAAGTCCCTCTTGCTGGGAGACGGAATGTCTGCATTTTCAATCCTCTTCTTAGGTAGGTTGGCTTTTTTTGGTGTTGCTTTTTATTTCATCAAACTTCCACCAGCCCGCTCCGTGTGCTGGGAATTCAGCTCTGGTGAGCTGGAGAAAAGGGGTTTGTAACGAGGAAACTTTTATGGAAAACTGTAATTTCAGTGGTGTTCTGATTACTTTATGAGCAGGTTGAAAACCAGAGATCTCTGATTATCCAGATTAATTTAAAAAAGTGATGGTCAAACAGACTCATTTGGGAATTTGTGTTTCTGGTTTAAAGTGGGCAGCGCTTCTCCGGGATCAGCGGGAGAGGGGCTTGCACCTCCTGGGCAAAACGAGGTGAATAAAATGTCTTTGTTTCAGGCAGAGTGTCAAATCTGTGTAACTGCGGGGAATTGTTGGGCGCTCAGATGTTGGAAATAAAAAGGGGTTATTGTTTGCAATGGGTGGCTGAGATTAGAAACAGATGTGTTGGAGTGCAGGAGGGAGGAGCTGGGGGAGAAAGGGATGAGAGAAGGGGGAAGGCGAGGAAGGGCTGCTGAAAGGAGGGAAAGAAAAGAGAGAGAGGTGGATGTGTGGAGCAGGAGAGGAGCAGAGAATGGAAAAGGAGGAAGGAAAAGGAGAGTGAAGGAGAGAGGGAGGGCTGTGGGGGAAAGAGTTGGCAGCGCTGAGGTGGCTCCTGCTCCTCCAGGGGTGAGCAGTGAGCTGTGCCTGCCTCCTGCTCACCCCGTCCTGCTGACAGGCACCAGCGCAGCCCTCTGCCTTGCCTGGGCAGAGCCTGGCAATCCCAGGCTTTGGGATTTCCTCCTGTGTGCTAGGAACATGGGTACAGGTGTGAGAACACGGGCTGGTCTCTGCTTCCCTGGGAGGAGCTGGGGACAGGCAGAAGAGGAGTTCTGAGCAGCTCTAAAGGATTGTGCCAGGGAAAGCCCAGTTTAAGCTCCCCAAGGTGTGGAATGTGGACTAGAGAGGGAGGTCTGGTGATCAAACACAACATTTGTCCAGCTGCTGATAAACGGAGGAGTGGCTTTTGCTCCGGGGATTGCTGTCAAAGGTTTTATCTGTAGGGACGTGCTGGGGTTTGGATGTGCTGGAGGAGCTGGGCAGAGCAGGCAGCACCCAGTGCCCTCCACATCTGCTCTGGCCATTTGTGCCTCTCTGCCCTGGGGAGTGCTTGGAGAGGACTCCAGGGGATGGGAGAGCAGGGTTGGGAACAGCTCAGTCCTTCAGGAGGTGGCTCTGTGGGAAATCGGGGCACAGAGGGGTTGGTTCCCACCTTGCTGATGGAGACAATGGGAATTACACTCTCTGATCCTATTCAGCTGCTGAATATTCCAAAATGTTGATGGTTTGGAGAGAAAGGAACAAATTGTTGCCACAAAAAAGGTGGGTTTGTCTTTAATACAACAACAACAACTTACCTTTTCTGCTTTTATCTATAAACCACAATTGGCTTTATCAGTGTACCCTCAGCACCTCTGCTATGACAGGAACACAGGAGTCCCCAGCAAGAGACTCTTTGCCCTCACCTGCAGTCAGGTTTCTGAGTCTCTCCTGTCCAAGAACTGGTGAGGGGAGAATTGTCTTCCAAACTCAGAGCAAAGCCTGGAATGTTTTGCTGCCTGGTCTTGCAGTGGTCACTGATCTGCCCCCTGAGCTCCACCAGCAGAGGACTCGGTCTCTCTGCTCCTTGGCCAGCTTCATCCACCAGTGTTAGAAGGAAGTCCAGGGAAAAATAAGGAAATGTTGTGGTTCCCTGTTCCAAGATCCTCCTGAACACAATGAGGTTGGGGAGTTGGATTTGCTGGCTAAATCCTGGATTTTCAGCAGTAAAAATCTACAGAACTTCCAGTGACATCTTGCATTTTTTTTTTTTCTGATGAAGTGAAGACTAATGTGGAAAAAAATGGTTTTAGAGAAGCCTTGAGAGGAAGGTTTGGATTTTCATGATTAAACATCCCAATATACACAACTCTTGTCTTTTCCACTGTTTACCTCTCCGGGGCACACGAGCAGCTGTGTGAGGAGACAGAAAACCAGAGCCAATGTGTTTGAAGGAGACTTTATTAAAACAAGAGAAGGTGAAAGACTTTGCTGAGTGTGGACAAGAGCACGGCCAGGCTCCCTTTGCCAGGAGAGGCTGAGGCAGGGACGTGCAGAGGGGAAGGTGGCCCATCCTCTGCCTGTGAGTGTGACCAGCTGAGGAGTGAGAATCAGGTGCCACAAACTCCCTTTGTGACACACCGCACCCTTGAAAAGTGGAGTTTTGAGGTGGTTCTTCACTTCTGGGTGGAAAAAGTTAATAAATGAACGTTGCAGTAGACAATGCTTTTATTGAGATGTGTTCCTGAACTGGTTTAAATTTTATCGGGTGGGAAATCTCCTCTGCCTTTCCCCCACTCCAAGTAAATCATGAATGTTTTTGGTGAGCCTTCCATTCAAGGAAAAAGCTGATTTTCTCATGATTGAAACAGCTGGCAGGGTGATGACTTGTATGCACTGGTTTCCTGTGCTTTTTCCTTCATTGTTGGCTGGTGTGAGTGCCCTGCACTGCAAGATTTGGGGATCAAAGCAGGAGATGTGCCAGCCCAATCCCTCACCCACCTTCCTGATATCCTGCTGTGGGCAGTGACCCTTTACAGAGCTGGTAGGGGTCATCCATCTCCGGTGGATGCAGTAAAGCAATCATCTTCTTAGTGATTACCTGAGCAAGATGTGCTCTGTGGGAGCTGGGATGTCATTCTGGGGTGGCACTGAGAGCAAAAGTCCCTCCTGAGAGATGTCTTAAGGTTGAGCTTTGCTGTATTTCATATTCTGTGCACCCAGGGGTGCAGCTCTGAGCTCACAGTCAGGGTCACTCAGCTCTGCACACAGCACGGACACAAAACAAATCCTTTTCCTGCTGCACACCAAGGACAACTTTCAGCCCAAAAGCACAACCAAGGGTGGCTGAAGGGAGGAACAAGAAGAATGGGACTGCAGAACCTGGAGATGGAATGGGACAATTCAACCCCAAGATGCAAATGGACCAAAACTTATAAAAGTGTGAGACCTCGTGACCATTTGTCCATTTTGTGTCCATTTTGTGCCCATTTTGTGTCCACCTTGGGTGTAGCCCTGGCCAGGCTCTTGTTCTGCCCAAGGTGTATCCCAAAAGCCTTTCAATAAATCTCTGCTTTATTCTCCAGCTCTGTGCAGTCTCTATTCCAGCTCAGCCTTCCCAAGGCATCAGTTTCTGGTGTCCCAGATGGGACAGGGAGGTCTCTGCCAAAGCTCAGCTTTGCCCTCCCAGCTCTGAGGTTGAGGAGTCTCTTTCAGTGCTGTCCCAGGGCACTGCAGCCGCCGTGCTGAGCACCCAGCCTGCTCCTGGCTCACTGCACTGGCAAAAAGGTTATGGAGCAGCTCCTTGCAGGGCCTGCTGGAGTGAGGAATTGCCTCTGACAGCAGGCATTTGCCCAGGTATCCACGGGCTGGTGGCTGGGAAATCCGAGATGATGCAGGCACTGAGCAGCCCTGGGCTGTGCTCTGGTGTAAAACTCTGTCATTCCTTCTCTGGGAGCTCTGTCCTCGCCATCCTGCTCCCCAAACCCTTCTGTCCTGTGCCACAGCAAAGCAAAACCCACTGGAATTGTCGGGTTTTTTTAAAGAGGTGTCCCTGCTCTCAGGGACTTGGGAATTTAAGGGGATGCTGCTGCCTGGGAGTGGTGGAAACCAAAGGAGACATTGCAGGGGGCTTCAAACAGAGCTTGGATCTTTATTTCTTAGAGACCAAAGGAGACAGATCTCAGGGTGCTTAAAACAAAGCTTGTGGAGCTTAATTTCTTCTGATTTTCCAGAAGTAGTAAAAACAAACAAACAAACAAAAAAACCCCAAAAACAAACAAAGCAGAGTTTTCAGGTTGCTTAAAACAAAGCTTGTGGATTCCTATTCCTGCTGATTTTCCAGGAGTAAAAACCGAAGGAAACAGTTTTAAAATTGCTTAAACAAAGTTTGTGGACTTTAATTCCTTCTGATTTTCCAGAAGTAGTAAAAAAACCAAAGGAGAGCTTTCAGGTTGCTCAAAACAAAGCCTGTGGATCCCTATTCCTGCTGATTTTCCAGGAGTAAAAACCAAAGCAGATAGTTTTCAAGTTGCTTAAAACAGAGCTTGTGGACCTTAATTGCTGCTGATTTTCCAGGAGTAAAAACCAAAGGAGACAGGTTTTAAGTTCCTGAAAACAAAGCTTGTGCACCTCTAATTCTTGTTGATTTCCCAGAAATAGTAAAAACCAAAGGAGACAGTTTTCAGGTTGCCTAAAACAAAGGTTATGGACCTCCATTTCTGCTGATTTTCCAGATGTTTCTAAAATTTCTCAGTGATAACTAAAATATAAACCATATTTGCTATTTTCCAGTTTACCTTGGCTCCTTCTCTTGCCTTTGTTCCATGGTGTTGGAGGTTGGTGGTACAAGTGTTTTGCCTCATTTTCTTATAAAATTTAGCACAAACCTTGGCTCAGGAGTGGTGTAAAAAAAAAACAGCCAGCAGGGAAAAGGGGTTTTGTGTGTGACTTTTGTGTCTTGATTTCACCTCCCCTTTGTCACCAGCTCCTGAAGGAATGCAGAGAACTTTGTGGTGTATTTAACTTTAAAAAAGGGACTGTTCTCCCCAGGACAGCTTTGTGGAATTGAGAATGATTCCTCTCAGATTCCCAGAGCAGGCAATAAAACATCAACTGTGGCTGTTAGAGGAGTGTGGATTTAGTTCCAACTCTTTATTAGAACGCTGCTCTGGGAATACCTGAGGAAAGGGAGTAAAGGAAAGCAGAGGATCTATTTGAAGCTCCAGGGGGAATTTAAAGAAGTCAGACATAATTGAATTGCTGTCTGGCAGAATATCAGGGTTAACACTCCTTGTGAGACACTCCAACTCTTCCACAGTCAGGCATGGTTTGCATCAAATATTTGCTGTCGAGACACTTGATGATAAATTGCCTGTTTTTCCTCTAGTGGTGCTTCGTTTTATATGAAATAGTTGGGATTTTTAGCATCTAAAAACAAAAAAAAGTTCATTTTGGAGGGGATTTTTTTATCCTTTCTCCTTTTTCCATTTTACCACAAGGGAGAAAAGAGTAACCTGCCAGAGTGAGGAGAGGCAGCATGCCAAAACTGTGGAGAAGGATTCATTTTTTATGGGAAGTAGAGCCAGAGGGAAGGCAACTTTTCTGAATTTCCCATGGAAAACAAGTGGTGTTTTGCTTTTGTACCCACCCTGGCCTTGTCTCGTCCATGTAGAAGTTGTGGTTTGTTTTTGGGGGGGGCCTGGCCCACTTCAGAAGGATATTTTGTGTAAGAGCAGCACAAGCTTCTTCCCAGAAATGCCACTGCACAGCTGGCACGGAGATATCCTGGAGTTTGTCCTCAGGATCACAACAGACACCCCTGTTGTCCTCCAGGCAAACACAGTTTTGTTTTCAGCAGGTTTGCAGTCTGGGATTTGTTTTCAGAGCTGGATAGAGATGTAAACAGTCCCTCTGCCAGTCTTAAATGGATTTGAAAAATCTTTGATGTCTAAGCCTTTGTTACACTGGACTAAAAATTGTGGATAGTAGCAATAAAATGAGGGGCTGCAATCTGCTTTCTGTGCCTTTTCCCCATAGTTTTAATCAAAATACACCTTAAATTTCTAATTAAACAATGCCCTGTGTTAGCCCAGGCTGCAGGCAGTGTTTGTGCCTCTGAAATGTGTTTTATTGTGCACGTCTTGTGTGCTGCAGGAGAGGCTGCTCTGGGGGTAGAAGCAGCTTGGTGGTGCCTTGTTGAAAAGATGAATGGGTCTGTTTTGGTTGTTTTTTGCTTTTTCTTTTTTTTTTTTGTTATTTTTTTTTTCCCAAAGCTGTGTCTTCATCTGTTTTTAGTAATGCTTGGTTTACAGCAGCAGCCCAGCAAAAAGTCAAGGGTGAAGCCAGGTCAGGGGAGGTCTGTGGATGGAGCCTCAAATGACAGGACAGGGCAGGACGCAGGGACGGCTGGGCAGGAAGCACAACAATGGAAAATGTGCGAGGAGTCAACAGGCACGAGGCTGAATTCCAACTTGTTCAACATCTCCTGAGCTCTCTCCTCCCCTCGGCATTGCTGGGGGCAGTGACAGCCACCTCTGCCAGCCTGGGATAAAATTTTCCTTGGCCTGACTGCAGGGAAGGTGAATGCAACAGGAGCTCTGCCCTGGGTTATCAACCCAGAATAAAGCTGCTGCCTCTCCCCAGAAATATCCCAGTTCTAGAAAAGGAGGGTGGGCACCAGGCCAGGCTCTGCTCAGCCACACCTTGGCACCTTGGTCTGTTTATCTGACCCCTTAAAGAGCTCTGTCTGTTCTTTGAGACAAGATGTAAAGAGGACAGAGCAGCTGGAAGGTGCTGGGTGTGATGGAAGCCCACAAACCCCATCCTGTCCTCATCTGCTCCTTCCCTTTCTCCAGGAAATCATTGGGCAGCTGGAAAAGGCAAATGTTTAACTCAGGATTTCCCAGCCCCACGGGGTCAGATTTGCTGTCCCACGAGGATCAATCTCAGCACACCCCCAGCCCCTCTCTCCTCCTGGGGAGCTGCCACGATTTTCTTTTTGTGGCAAGAACACGAGGCTGGGTGGGAAGGTTGGAGTTCAGCTCAGTGTCTGCACTTGAATTCCCTTGGGAGGGACAAGGCCAGCGAGGATTGGGGTTTCATTCACAAACAGCTGAATCCCAGCTGAAATCCCTCACCTGCCACCTGGAGAGATTAATCTTTATTTTCTAGTAAGATATTTATCGCCTATTAATGGTGATATTTATCTCTTATTAATGGTGATACTTATTCCTTGTTTATGGTGATATTTATTACTATTTATCACCTAATAATGTGGGGTTGGTGGGTTTTTTTGTGGTTTTGTTTGTTTGTTTTGGGGGGGTTTTTTTGTTTTTTTTTTTTTTGTTTGGTTTGGGTTTTTTTGTTCCACTGTGCTGAGAAACTCCATTCATGCTGCTGTACTCTCAGAGAAACCTCACAGAAAGGAAATCCTGAGCTCTGGGTGCCAGCTCTCAGAATTATTTCGTGCTGCATATGGAAAAAAAAAAAAAAAAAAAAAAAAAAAGGGAAAATTGAATTTTTCTATCTGGCAAATATTTGGAGTGTATCATGGTTGTGAGGGATTCCTTCCCTAAGTGCCAGGATGGGCTGTTAGGATTTTCAGAAATGTAAAAAAAAATAAAAAAAAAATTACTCCATTCCTTTCCCTTTGTGCTTCAGCACAACAGTGGAATTAGGTGGTTTTCCAGTATTTGGAATATTTGAGGTGGGTGCTGGGTGAGCCTCACAGTTCAGATTACTCAGGCAGTGTTTTCACTCAAAGACTTGATAGAATTTGAAAGGTCACAGGAGTATTTATGTGGATTTAGACCTTTATTGGCCAGGTAGGGGCAGAAATCACGGGGTGTCTTTGTGTGAGTTTTGTGCTTTCATCTAACACAGCAAGCCTGGAATATTGAACTGAACCAGAATCAGGCATTTCTTTGGTTTTCTTTTTTTAATTTTTTTTCCTTTTTTATTACTTAAAAAAAAATATTGCAGGGTTTTCAACCTCGAAGGCAAATCACTTTATGACTTCATTGTTTAAATTTAGGTTTTGTTTTGCGGGGGGGATCGTTAGACTCGAAGCAAAAGCCTTGTAGCCCAGGGACTGTCACTTCTGATTACTTCCAGTGACACTTCCAATTATTTCCAATCACAATTCCAGGGACAAGAGGAAAAAAAGGAGCCACTTTCTCCAACATCAGAGCTTTTTTTTTTTTTTTTTTTTCTTTCCCTTTTTTTCCCCCTTTCCCCTTTTCCTGAACAAAGCAGCGTTTCTCAGAGCTGTGCAGGGAGAGGTGCAGAGGCAGATTTGGAGCTGTGCTGCAGCAGGGAAATTCCAGAGTGGATCTGCTGCAGTGAGGCTGGTGTCTGCCTGGGAATCCTGCTGTGCATCCTGCCTTGTTGAGGAAATTGCCTCATCCTCCCCAGGCACTGGCTGGCACTAGCACAGTTCAGAGCATCAGCAGCAGGCTGCTGCACCTCCTGCCCCTCCTGAGACACAAACAGGAGCTGCTCCTGGAGAGGCAGCAGCTCAAAACGGGACACAGAAATCTGCTGGGACAGCTTGAGGCACCTCCAGGGACATAAAACCACAGAATTTGGTGCAGTGTGTTGAGCCCAGGGAGACAAAAAATCTGCTAGAGGAGCTTGAGTGACTTCCATGGACACCAAAGCCAGGATTTGGTGCAGTGAGTTTTGCCCAGGGACACAAAAAAATCTGCTGGGAGAGATTGAAGTCCACAAGAATCCCCTAGAGAAGCTTGAGTGATTTCCATGGACACCAAACTCAGCATTTGGTGCAGTGAGTTTTGCCCAGGGACACAAAAATTCTCTTGGGGAAGCTTGAGTGACTTTCAGGGACACCAAAGCCAGGATTTGGTGCTGTGTTTGGCCCAGGGATACAAAAAATCTGCTGGAGGAGCTCAAATGACTTCCATGGACACCAAAGCCACGATTTGGTGCAGTGAGTTTGTCCCAGATGAGCCCAGGCTGCTGCACCCTCCAGAAAATGAAGCAGGAGCACTGCCCGATCTCCAGACGTCTCTGGGATCCTCACTTGGAACTCCTCAAGCACAAAAAGAGCCTTAAAATGGTGTCAGAGCTTTCAGTGACACTCAGCAAAGCCTCTCACCACCCCCCAGTGATGCTGCACTGGGTTGTTGGCAGCTCTTTGCTTCATTGGCTTCAGAGTGTTGCAAGAGCTGGGCTCTGCAAAAAGGGGATTTTGTACTGTGTGAATGCATATTTACCATTTGGATACTGTGATAATGTTTATTTATCATTTGGATACTGTGTTAATGTTTATTTGCCAATTGTATATTGCATTATTATTTACTAATTATACATTGAATTATTGTTTATTTACCCTTTGCACACCGCACAAATGGATGAGAGGCAAACCTGGTGTGGGGTTTAGAGTCAGATTTGAAGGACCTGAGTTAATTTAGGATGCTGAACATTTCCAAAACTGCAGCAAATGGAATTTAGCTTTATGTGACTAAATTATCACTAGTATTTATGTGACTGACAACATTTTACTTTTAAAGCAGAGCTTATATTTATCAGTGACCTGGCTGAGTGATGTTTCTGGTGATTGCTGCTCACTGCCTCCAGCCCCTGGTGCTGTTTGTGTTCTGGGAGGGGCTTTTCTCGTGTTTATTGAGATCTGCAGGTGCTGGATGCCACTGGGAGCCCCCTGTGCCAGCTCCATCCCTTCCTGCCAGGAAAAGCAGAGTGTCTTCGCAGGATGGATGCTGCTGTGACATTCTAACACGGCTTATTTGTCACTTGAGCACAGAGCAGACCACAAATCTTTTGTCAGCGAGGTTCAGCAGCTCAATTCCACCTGAGCAATTTGACATCGTGTTTGTGTGGAGACCTTCCAAGGACTCCTGGTCATCAGCTCTGATGCTTTTGTGGCATTTTCTGTTTGGATGAAGTCGGTTCCAGTGCTGGGTGGCACTGAGGCGGCACTTGGGGACAGCTGAAGCTCAGCATCCCACAAAAAGTTGTTTGAATCCATCCAGTGTGGTGGAGATGTTCCCACAGTGCAGCTTTGTCTGTGGTCTCTGCTCTGGGCAAAACCTCTCCTGGTTTCCATTGTTTCAGGCTTTTGCTGGGAGACAAAGGGAATTTTAGCCAGGCAAAGCAGAGCCTTTGTTTTGACAAATACCATGATTTTTATTTAATTTTTTTTCCTATTCAAGAGGGGATTTGAAGCAATGGTGAGTGTCTTCTGGTCAAAGAAGCATTCAGGATGTCGAGGTTCCAGCCTGGGTTTTGCCAGTGATTCATGATTTAGTGATTCAGGCTTTAAGTGCCTGCTCCCTTCGAGTGTCTCCATTTCCAGTAACATAAAGGATGAGTACTCTGGAATTTGTGAGTGTGGGGACACCCGAGCTGGGTCACACCAAAGGAGCTGTCCTTTAACCATCCCACGCTTTGGGGGTGCTCTGGAGAGCTGAAAACGCTGGGTTTGACAGAGGGAGAGCACTCAGCCCGTGCCAGCCTCTCCCTCCTGAGCTGAGTGCTCAGAAATCGCTGCAGAAATGGGGCTGCAGAGCCCAGCCAGCCCTGGATCATGGCGAGCAGCCTTCCCGTGCTGTGCCAAACGCATCCCGGCTTTTCTGCCTTTGTCAGCTCCTTCCCCTTAGCCCGAGGCTGCCCCTGGAGCCGACAAACCCCACAATTCTGCAGCTGCCGCTTCACTCAGCCCGGTGTGAGCTGCGGGGAGCGAGGCTCCCGACCCCTGCCTGCTCTGCTCTGCCGATAACCATGGGCAATCCCAGCAGCCTTCCTCCCGACCCCTGCCCGCTCTGCTCTGCCGATAACCATGGGGAATCCCAGCAGCCTTCCTCCCGACCCCTGCCCGCTCTGCTCTGCCGATAACCATGCGGAATCCCAGCAGCCTTCCTCCTCCAAGGACTTTGCTCGCGTTTTTACCCCATTGAGCAGTGTCCTGGAAATGCTGCTCCCATTGTGGGGCGGCAAGGAATGCGTTCCCATCAGGAAAAGGCTCCAAATGCCGGGGAGGCTGCGGGGTTGGCACAGGCACCCTCCCCTCTCCATTTCCCCCACAGGAGAAGCCAAAACCAGGACGTGAATGGAGGAATTGCACCAGCCAGAAGTGTTTAGGGTGATATTTTTCTGACTATATTGATATTTTTCTGACTACATTGGTATTTTTCTGACTATATTGATATTTCTTCTGGACATATTGGTATTTTTCTGACTATATCAATATTTATTTCTGGATATATCGATATTTCTTCTGGCTATATCAATTTTTTTTTCTGGATATATTGATTTTTTTTCTGGATATATTGGTATTTTTCTGGATTTAAAGCACTCCGAGGCAGGGATTGTTTCTTTGCCTGTTTGCCACTGCTCCTTAACACACTGCAGCCTCCAAGTTTTGCATGGAAATCACAAGTTTTAACCAGGCTTAAACCTGGTTTTATCCCTGCCTCCTGTGCCAAAGCCAGGCACATGGTTAGCATCTCTCCGTGTCATTCCAGAGCACAAATTCCAACAGAAAAGCTAGGAACTGAAGCTATCCAGCTGAAATGAATTCTTTACTTCCTCCCCTTCCTCCTCACAAACACTTTTAAGCAAAAAAACAAAACAAAACAAAAAAACCCAAAAAACAAAACAAAACAAAAAAACCCAAACAAAAACAAATTAAAAAATGCAGGGGGGTAAAACAAAGCTGATAACAAAAGCTGATTATTCATGCATGTGGAATGATTTTAACTAGCCAGTTAGACAATATTGACATTTTCCTGCCTTGTTCGTGGTTTTCTGGGTGCTGTTGGACACTGCTCTTTGTTCCCAGACACCAATGCTCTGAGAAAACACAATCTCCTTGGTTTTAAGGGTGGTTTTAAGGTTTATAATTATGCAGGGCATGTTCTACCCCACCTCACTGAGTGTTAAGTGAATTAAAAACCCGAATTATTTGCTGTGAGTGGTTTACTCCTGTTCCTTCACACCCTTTTTTACCCTCACATAACGGAGGCTGTGCTGGGCAGGAGGATATTCTTCATTTTGCCCAATAAAATTTGCTTTTCCTGGGGAGAACCCTGTGAATGCAAATTCTTTTAATCACTTTGCAGGGACCTCTCCCCTTCCAGTGCCACTCCTGCCAGAGCAGCCTCGGAGCCTCTCCCCCTCCCTGTGATGCAAACCCAGCATCCCTTTGCTGCTGGCTGGAGCTTTTCCTTCCAGTTCCTGACCTCGGGCTTGTCCTCTCAACATTTTCCTTTTTCTGCGGGGTGGAAAACCCAGCCTGCCCAGAAAAAAACCCCCCAAAACCAACAAAACCCAGAGGCTCCAATAGCTCCTGGCTGGCTTGGTGCTGATGAGACAGGCTGGGAGTGTGCTGGAGCTCTTTTAACTCTGTGTTCATCTTCTCTTGGGGTTTTGGGGCTTTTAGAAGCCTTTGATGGGCTCTGGGATTCTCTGAGTCTCAGTGTCTCTGTCATCTCTCCACACTGAAAGCTCCTGGTTTAGCAAGTCGAGCTCAGGAATAGTTTCAGCCCTTGGAAGGTGAATTAATTTAGAGTTAGGATGGAGCTGATTCAGGCAGGAGTTTAGGGCTGCTCTTCCAGCCTTGCTGCTGGTTTAAACACTGCTTCATTTTTTATCATCATCTTGTAAAAGCAGAATGGACAGGAAAAAACTCCAAAGACCAAAAAGCAAATAAATTCTGGGGGTTTTTTTCTGAAATATCTGGGAGGAGATTGGAACAGAGCTCACTCAGTACTCCTAGAAAGGATCTCTTTTACCTGGAAGTAGGATCTGCGAGGCAGTGAGAGTGAATTGGATTTAGGAGGTTTGTGATGTTCTTGCCTTTGAGGATACCCAGTTCTCTTTTCCCCTCGCTGATTTAATGTCCTGGCTTTGTTGTAACTTTTGCTGTGACACTGAGAGCTTTAATTCACGGAGGGGACACCGTGGGTGGTCTCCTAGTTCCCAAAACTCCATCACCTTATCAGCAAGAGAGGGAGAGGCTGTCAGAGGCTCTGGGATTGCTCTGGGTGAGGAGAAGGAGCTGGGTTTGGGAGGAAAGGGCAGGAGCAGCTCTGTGTTCCTGCTCTGGAGGAAACAGCCCCGCTCATGGTTTGGAATCATTCTGGGGCTTTACTTTTTCTGTGTCAGCACTGTCAGAGCCGATAATCCTCAAGAAAAAGAGGCCATCCTACCCCAGCGAGAGAGGGAACTAAAGTGAGGAATCCCCTTCAGCAAGGATGTGACAAGCAGACTGACAATGTAGGAGAAAGGGGAAAAAAATATCCTGAGCCAATATGCATAAAATTAGGGCCTGATTATGAGGCAGGATTAAAAATAAACCGGGGAGAATTCCGCTGGTGGAGGGAGCTGGTGGAGCAGCGAGCCGGACAGCTCCTGGTGCCAGCCGTGCATTCTAACAGCACTAATTGAGCAGGTAATGATGATGAGAGTGCCTAAAGAGCCTTCCCCGCCGCTGGATGGAGCAGATAAATGTCATTCACTCCAACCAGCAGCCTCTGCTCGTCTCCTCGTGTCCTCTGTGGTGCAGGAACTGTGCATAATGGATGAACGGAGATGCCAGGGAAAGATCCTGGAGCAGCCTGAGCTGGGCTCGGGGGGTTCCTGCAGCTTCTCCTGGTGGGCACAGCAGCTCTGATCAGGAGCTGGCGTTTGGGTGGCCTGGAAAAGTGAGCAGGACACTTCTCTGCAGCTTCAGGTGGAGGTAGAGATGTCCTGCAGGAACAGCAGTGACTAAAGCATAGAAAAAGGCATTTAAAATGTGGTGTCTTTATAGGAAAAAAAAAATCAGAATTCTTTGTAAGGAGATGAGATGGGAAGACAGAAACCTGTTTTTCTTCCAGTTCCAGCAGTGACTCTGTCACCTACTGGAATGAAAGTCCTCACTGCTAAAATTCAATTGTGTTGTTGATAAACCCATCTCACCTCCAGGAGGTGCTTTTAAGAGAAAAGAGGTTTTTTCAAAGTGATGGAGGAGTTGAACTTGCTTTTAACAAGTCTTTTTGGAGCCTTGGCTTCTCCAGCTGTAAAACAAAACAAACAAACAAACAAAAACAACAACAAAAGGAATTATATCTATTCCATTATACAATGGAATTTATGGTCTTGAGACAAACTGGGGAGTATTGGTAAATAATTTGATTATGGCTTTTATCAGGCTGCCCTTTCCAAAGAGCTCATAGCTGCTGTCTGCTTGCATTTGTATTTGGTGTCACTGGGATGGAGCTGTGCCCTGACAGAGGCAGCTCTTTCAGCATTTAGGGAGGAAGGGTTTGAAATCTTAAGGAGCCACACAAGCCCTCTCCTGAATTCTTTATAAATTTTGTAGGAAATACACACAACCGTGCTTCCTAAAAGAGGAAATGCTTGAGTCCTGTCTCCTGTGTTTAGAATAAACAGAGTCCACATAATTTAATCTAAAAGGAAAATGCTCTTTTGAGGATAAACAGCCTGAATAAAACATTTCTGAGCAAACCCACGGCCACATCCCCCCTCCTTGCACACCCCCTGGAGCAGTTTGGATCCTGCAGGATGCCAGGAGCAGCTCTGAGAGGGGAATTGGCCTCCCCACAAGCCCAAATCCTGCTCAGGACACCCTGTCCTGCCTGCCCCAGCCATGCTGGTACCTCCAGCCACCCCCAAATCCCCCTGGAGCAATCAGGACCCTGCAGCTGGCTCCTGCATTTGGCTTGTTGTGCATAAATGTCAAATATTGCCTGGCAGACACTTTGGGGTTGTTGCTGGATGTTAATGAGGGCCAGATGGAGGCTGGGGCAGTCTGGGCTGCTCTAATCTGCACTGTGGAGATATTTGATTTTTTTTTTATTTTATTTATTTTAATTTTCTTTCCTATCCCTTTTCTGCTAAGCAAGAACAACAAACAATTTCCAGTGTGATGAAGCTGTTGCTGCTTTCTGCTGAGCTGGCTGGGCTGGAGGAGCACAGGGGGGTAAAATCCAGGCTGAAAACAGGGAAATGAGGGATTCCTGTCACTCCAGGAAGTGTCAGAGCCAGAGTCACTCATTAAAGTGTCCTGCACTGGGTGCCAGGATGGGATGAGGATGTGGAACAGAAAACCAGGGGCAGACAGGGCTGGGATACCCCTGATTTCCAGCTGTTCGGGATGCCCACTGGGAATGTTAGCTGGTTTCCAGTTATTAAAACTATTCATTTGGCCTGTTAGACTGTCTTCAGCTCTTTGGGATGCCCACTGGGAATGTCAGCTGGCTTCCAGTTATTTCAAATATTCCCTTTACCTGTTAGCTGGTTTCCAGTTATTAAAAATATTCACTAAACCTGTTAGCTGATTTCTAGTTACTTAAAAATATTCCCTTTGCCTGTTAGATGGTCTCCAGTTTTTTGGGATGCCCACTCAGGCTTTTAGCTCAGTTCCCATTATTTAAAATATTCCCTTTACCTGTTAGCTGGTTTCCAATTATCAAAAATATTTACTTAACCTGTTAGCTGGTTTCCAGTTATTTAAAAATATTCACTTTGCGTGTTAGATTGTCTCCAGCTATTTGGGATGCCCACTCAAGCTTTTTGCCCAGTTCCAGTTATTTAAAATATTCATTTTATCTATTAACTAGTTTCCAGTTATTTTAAATATTCCTTAGCATCTTGTTTCTGGTTATTTAAGATACTCAAGCTGTTAGCTTGTTTCCAGTTATTTTTAAAATCTATCACTTATCCTGTTAGCTTGTTTCCAGATATTTTAAATATTCATTTGCATGTTATTTTGTGTCCAGTTGTTTAAGACACTTCACCTGTTATTTTGTTTCCAGTTACAGAGAGGAGCCGGTTTGAGGGAAAGAACACAGCAAGAGGGTAAAAAATGAAAAACCTGATTTTCCTTAGCTGGTTTTTTGCCATCAGCAAGAGCCAATACACTCATTTAGCCAGAATTCCTCCTCCTGTGGCTGCCCAGGTTTGGATCAGTTATTCCTGTCCCTGATTCAGCTCTGGGAGCTCCCCCAGTTACATCAGGAATCTCTCTGGGCAGCCTGGGGAGGATTCCACTGCTCCTGCACTGATTCAGGCAGCGAGTCTGAATTCAGGCTCCTGCCTGGCAGAAAACCTGGGAATAAGGAGCCAGGAACTGCAGGATGAGAGGAGAACAATGGCTGATTTAATGATTGTTTCACTCTGAAATAACCCAGCATCAGGTGGAGGTGGGAAAACAACAACAACAAAAACCAATGACAACAACAACCAACCAAAAAAACCCCAACAAAACCCCATAAACCCTGTAAGTGGAATCACATAGAAATGTGGGGAAATTATTGCTGTTGGGGAGAAGCATGTATTGATATTATGGAAGAAATAAATCACATTTCACTTGCCATTGAGCCTTCTAAACAGGCTCAATATACAGAAATACATTTCTGAACAGAAGTTAAGCATTTTGAATCTGTTTTCCAGCAGTTGGATGCTCCATTTCTTGGTATAATTTCCTTAATTCCTGAGGTAAATGGGTCCAGTTCTGCCTTTGCCAATGCTTAGCATCACATCTTCTGCCCAATGCCACCAATGAGGCCAGTTTGGGAAACAACCCCTGCCCTGTAGGATTAGAAATCTCCAGAAAGGAAAGGTGGGAATCTTTCAAAGATTTTAATTCAGTTTTAAAAACTGCAAAGTCAAGTTCTGCTCCTGCCATTCTTGGGTTGTGGGAAAGGAAAATATTTCAGGTTTTGCTGATCCTGTTTTTTTTTAACTCCAAGTCTGTCTTTTGAAGGATTTTAAGGACTGAGTGCTCAGAATGAAAGTCAGGATGCTGTTCAGCCCAGACACAGCTTTGGGATGGACCCAGTTTGCCATGGAAAAAAGGGAACCAAAGTGGGGAGGAAACTGGAGCTGACTGGGATTTTTCATGTTTCATGGCCAGCACCTGAGTGTAAATAGAAAGCACAGACACTGCCTGAGTTTGTAGATCTGAACCGCTGCATTTGAGTGGGTCTGATGCTGCCAGTGATAAAGAAAAGAGATTTTCTCAAAGCGATGGAGGAGCTGAAATAAAAATAGTCCCAGGAACCTTTTGAGGGGGTTGAGCTTTGGCTTTGGGAGAGCTTTGTGCAGCCCGGGGTGAGGAGCTGCCCTCCCACATCTCCCCGCAGCCTCCCAGCCACGCTCTCTGTCTCTGGCTGCCTCAGCACAGAAGAAATGTGTAAATAATCGGAATGTGGGGCTTTGTTTGGGAACTGGTGCCTGGAGAGCCTTTGCTTAGTCTGGGTCAGGGTAAAGGTCCCTGCAGCAGCCCCGGGCACAGGCTGCTCTCACAGCTCCAGGAATGGGAGCTCTGCAGGCTGGAGCTGACCCCAGGCTGTGTTTGCTGTCACACACACGGAATTTTGCTCAGGTTGTGCTGTCTGGCACCTCTCGCTTTGCCTGCCCACCTTTGACAGTAAATATTCCTGGCTGAGCGTCCAGGTGAACACCAGGCTGTGCCACACCCAGCCCAGATGGAGAGTGCTGGGATAATCCTCCTTCTTTTCAGGGAATCCAAACTCATCGAGTCATGCAAATTCCAGCCTCGGTTCTTAATGAGCCCTGGATCTTAACAGCATCTGACAGCTGAGGCTGGTTCGTGCTCAGCCTCCCCGGGACCAGGACAGCCCCTGCTGCCTCTGCAGAGCCCTCTGAGAACTCTTCAGGATGGGAATATCAGGGGGGTTGAGCTCTGCCAGCTGGAACTTTGGCAAAAAAACAGAATTTCAAGCAGGGCTGTCTCACTGAAAAGAGATGTTGCTGGAGCTGCAGGCTGTCAAGGTGCAAACACCGTGTGTTATGTGGTCTCTGCTGCACTAAAAACTCCATCAAAATCCCCTGTTCTGTTCTGACAGATCTGTTGCTGAATGGTGGATTCCATTTTAGCATTGCTTGAGACCCAAATTGTTGGAACTGTGCACTTAGAAGGCCCCACTGAACTGTTTTGGGCCTAAAATCCCTGCTCTGACATAAAGCTGCTTCATGCACCACCATTAAATGCAAATATAGGTGCAGAAACTTATTTTAATGACAGCACCAAGCCAGTTCTAGGGCTCTAAGAAAGGCCATGCAGGTGTCTGACTCACTTTCCTGTTTTATTTCAGTTTGTTTGTTCAAATAACTTTTGTGACCCATCTTGGTTTCATATTAGAGGCCTGACTTCTCCTCAGCCTTATAATTTGTGCTAAAGATATCCACAAGGCTGCTTTTGTTCTCGTGAGAAACCCCGGGGAGTTTGAGGCTTTGTCAGCCTCACCAGCTCTTTAAAATAACATTTAGCAAGCAGAAGTTCAGGGCAAATATAAAGCTGGAGGAACTGGAATGTGAGGCCAGGCTGCCAGATGGGTGGCATTTAAATGGGTTTGAAATTGTGAGGAGTTGCACTGCAAAAAAACCCCTTCAGCTCTTTTGTTTTTCCCCCCACCAGCCACTTGACAACCTAAAGATTTTAAATCTCAAATACTCTTTTATGAGTTTCTTCATCAGTCTTAACTTGCCTGCTGTCTCTTTTTGCACACAGAGTTTAAGATGCCACAGTCACAACTTTGCTACTCTTCATGCAGCACCTAAATAAAAGACATCCTTGGCTAATGCAAATAATATCAAGCCACATCTCCAGCTGGCATCTGGAATTTATAGCCAGGGGAAAAAAAAAAAAAAAAAACCACCAAAAAAACCCCAAAAAACAAAAACAAGAAAAAAAACCAAAACCAAAACAAAACAAAAAACAAAACAAAAAACCAAAAAAAACCACCAAAAATACCCCAGAAGATAATTTTTACTGAGTAGTAATTTGGTCTGAAATGTGAAACCTCAGTTGTTGTGTCTCCCAGTGCCTTTGGAATAGATTCCCCTTCCAAAAAAGCAGAGAAACTGCTGCTTGTTTGTAGCATTTATCCTGAATTGTTTTATTTATTTGATCTTAAAAGTTCTTTGGGGGGAATCTCTTCTCAGCTCGGGAATGTGGCCGCGGTGGTGAATAGGAAGCTGTGACATTAAAAGTAATTGACATTAAAATGTTGTGACATTAAAATTAATCACGTTTGATGGATGTTAGAGAGCAAATCCACAAGGCTCCCGGGTTCGTGTTCCAGCAAGCTTTGACATTCACTCTCTCCCTCAGTTCCTTATGTAACTGCTTCCCCCACCACTGGGCCCGAAATTGGGAGCTCCTGGGAGGGAGGGGTGGCTGGGGGGGAAGGAGAAGGGATTTCCTTGGGATTCTCCAGCTGGGAATGTCAGGTAGGAGAGCTCCTTCATTGCCCAGCCAGGAAATCTGTGTCAGATATTCAGGGCTGGCACAGGAATGGCCACGTTGGGTTCTTGATGAGCACCAAATATGAAAATAAAAGGGATCATTTTGGGCTCTTAATCAGCACCAAGAGATGAAAATTAAAGGGATCATTTTGGGTTCTTAATCATCACCAAGAGATGAAAACAAAAGGGATCATTTTGGGTATTCGATCAGCACCACCAGATGAAGACAAAAAGGATCATTTTGGGTTCTTAATCAGCACCATCAGCTGATGGAGTTGATGTGGAGCCTTTATTCCCTATCCTGTGATAATTCTAGGCAGAAAAAAAACCTTTAAAAAAATCCCAAACCCCAACAAACCCCCCTTGGCTCTTGCAGTGTAAATAGTGCCATTTCTTGTTGCCATTTTTAGCAATAATGGGAAAATCTTTCATTCCAGTAACATCAGTGCCAGGTTCAGGAGGAAACATTCCCAGCTGCCAGCATGGAGTGAAAAAGGAATTGAGTGTTTTCCTTCAGGGCTTGGAGTTCCTCAGAGCTGCAGGGGCCAGGGTACAACCTGACACCTGAATTTTACAGCCAGGAATACCGGGAGTGCCAGGAATAATCATTAATTCCATATTTTTGGGGGGGCAAGGACTGTGTGAAAACTCTTCCAAAGTGGGAAGAACTCACCCCGAGCTCACCTAGAGCTGCTCCCTCCAGGCAGGCAGGGAGAGCTGCAGCTTTTTGTGCTTCCAGGACATTTTCCAACTGCCTTTTTTAGCCATGTGGAGCTGGAGGGGCCTCAGAAAAAGGACGGGATGTTTTTGGGCAGGCAGCCAGGTATCTCCTCACAGCCTGAGCTCAGGGCTGCCTTCACTCGCTCTCCTAGCTGGAAACCAGGAGGAATGAGCTGATTTGGGGGTTTTTTATCCCTTCCCACTGTGGGCTGTGTGAGGTGCCAATCTCTGGAGGTCAGCACAGTGAGGGTACAGCTTTATTGCCATGCATGAAGTTTCATAAATT
>VZSR01000243.1:2285750-2298262 GCA_013398615.1 Brachypodius melanocephalos | reverse complement strand
AAAAAAAAATGCTCCTCCAAATGCAGCATCACATCCATGTTTCGCACATGTTTAATATTTAAACGTGTCCTAAAAATTCGCTGTTTTATTTTAAAAAAACCCCAAATGAGCCCATTTCTGCCCTAATTTGTGGGAGGAGGATGCCAGGAAGGGGGAAGGTGATCAATTAAGACATTAAGCATTTTGCACCACATGGGCACATCTGCATGGCAGCCCAATAATGCAGCCATCAGCTCATTTTCAGGGGGCTGCTGCCTACTTCAACCCAGGCCTCAGATCAAAGGGAAAATGTCTGCTCGCATTTTCTCATCAGAAAAGGGATGCTAATTCAGGTTCCTTAATGTGTGGTGATAAGAGACTTCTTCAATTAACTGAATTCTATAGGCCAGAAAAGTGGGAAAAAAAGAGGGGGATACAAAGGGAGTCAGGCTGGGAAGGCAGAAGTTCTCATTAAATCAAAGGTCCAATATTCATTACCTCCAGCATCTGGGGCTAAACACTGAACATGGAGCTCATCAAAGGGGGTTTAATGGGTTAAATTGAGAATATAATCTAATTAAAATATTAGATACGAGTAAATAGCTCTTTGATATTCAGCTGAAGGTTTCATTAAAACAGGCACTTGAGGCTTGGATTAAGGGGGGGATTATCACTTTTGAGCAGGAACAACAAGTTGAGGTGGCCTGAGCAGAAATGCTTCAAAGTGTCACAGTTTGGGTTGAAAATAAAAGTAGGAAAGCAGAGCATGGAACCATTTCCCAGCCTGGCAGTGCTCAAAGGAGAGGGGTAAGAGGCTGAGGAAGAGGAAGGTTCTGTTCCAGAAGCTGGAACTGGATGCCCTAAGTGACAAAAATGTCATGGAAAACATTCCCCCTGCAGCCTGAGCCGTGTTCCCGTGTTGGACAATGCTTCTTCCACCAAGGCTTCCCAAAATATTCTTTATATTTCTTGATATTCCCAAAAATGTCCTGAACTCCCAGCTGTGAGTCCCAAGGGCCGATCCAGCAGTGCAGGGGAGGTTCCTGCACCTCAGGAGGGTTTAAAAGCCCAAGTTCCTTTTCTGTGAGGAAGGGCAGGATGGGGATCACTTTTCACAAAATTAAATTGGGAGACCCCCATAAAAAAGAGACCCAATAAATGGTATAAAGCAATTCCACATCATCACAAGGTGGTTGTTTGTTTGTTTGTTTGTTTGTTTGTTTTATTCCTTTTATCCAGCCTGTTTTCCAGGAGATTTTAGCCCAAATTCCCTTGCTGTGTGCTCTAATCATATTTCATATGGTGCCTTAATTTATAATTTACTAAGTTAAAGGAATGGAAGCATTCCTAAGAAACCCATCTGTTTGTTGTTATTTTTACAGCCTTAATCTGTTAAGAGCTGTTTCCTCTCAAACATGCAGCTCTCAATTATCCTCAGTTACCCAATATATTTTCCAACTGCTCCTGGCCAATCCCAGATTGTCTGCATGCTCAGCCAGGACTTGCTTGGAATTTTCTCATCCCAGATGAAGCTTGAAAATTTTGTTCTTTTTGTGGAAACTCTTCACTAAGAGGTAACAGAGTAACAATTCCATAATTAGCAGTGGATCATTACCAACTGCTGTGTTTGGAGCACATTTTTGTTCTCTTTTTTTACTAGCAATGGATCCTTGTTGCTTTTATTTCTGGCCAGAAGTCTCTTCTGCACTTCAGAAAGAGGAATATTGCTGGTGCTAAGATCGCCAGATGAAACAGAAGTTTATTTTTAGTGTTTTGTCAATATGTCTGTCTGTTTACATGTTTAAAAATGATCCAGCTGTGACCAGCCAGGAGCTGATTGCTCTGAAAGATGCAATTGTCAGATCACTGATTTCAAAGAAAAAGAACACAGGGCTACATTTAAAGTGCTATAAATGCAAACAGTCAATTTATTAAACAAAATAGGTACAAATAGAACCAATTCTAACATTTAACAATAATTAAACTCAAGCCAGTTTAAATTTCAGCGGGCTGGGAAATCAAGACGCGATGGTCACAGCTGAAAATAACCCAATTCAGGAATTTTTGCCTTGATCCCTGAGATTCCCCAAATCCCTATAAGATATGAAGGGCTTTGAAAGCAGCCACGAGTTCCTTCTCCTTCTCGTGCCTGTTCCACAGAGATTCCAAGGATGGAAGTGGGGGCAAGCTGGGTCCCCCTGGGGCCTGGGGCAGAGCCTCTTTCACCTCTTGGTCCGGTTGTTTTGCAATGAAAGTCTTTGGTCTTGGAATCTTCTTGGCATATTCCAGAGCCTAAAACCAGGAAAACTGGGGTAACTGAGTAAGAGAAAACCTGGCCAATATTTCCCAGAATATTTAGGTGGCAAAACCTAAACTTCTTTTTTCTTGTTCTGACAGAATTCAATCCCAGCAGTGACTGCAACATAACCCAACCCAAGATTTGCTTCCTGACATCACTGAAGGCACCTCAGGCACTGAAGAAGTGTTTTTATTTTCAAAAAGAAAGAGCAGCACAAATCTATTAAATTTATAAATATTTTTTCCCAGTCTCATTAAGCTCTTGCCCTCAGGCACCGAGTTCTGCAGGTTAACAGGACAAGCTCAGGCTCTCCTGCAGGATGCACTTAAACCATCAAAATTAAAAAGCAAAATGATGCCTGAAACAGGGGAGGCTGTCTTGGAGAGGGAATGGAAAGAGTTTTACAGAAATCCTGGAGCTGGCAGAGCCCTGCTTGACCCTGGGATGGGTTTTGGTGCCTGTTTGTTGCATGGATTTGGGAACGTCTCAAGTCTCCAGTGGAAGCTGCATCATCTCACGCTGCTGGTGAGGTCTCCTAACAGAATCCAACTCCCTTTTGGAAATCCAGACAATAAAATTTTGTCTCTTATGAGGTTTATGTTTGGGAATAAATGCAAGGGACTGAGGAATTGTGATATTGAACCCCCAGGCTTGTCCTGGAGCCCGCAGTCCTCCCCTGGCACCCTGCAGAAACGCCCTGTGAAGGGCCCCAGCTCTCACCTTCTGCCTGGACACTGAAGACACCTGGGGCTTTGCAGGCAACCTATGAACCACAGCGATGTTTTTCATGTTATACTCCTTAATTTGCCTGGAATATTCCTTTTGCAGCTTTAGCTTCTCTTTCTGAGCAAAGCAGAAAAGGGGACTGGAGTTCAATGGGATCCATCAATGAAAGCCTTTTCCCACCAATATTCCATTCCCACCTCTGCTGCTGTTCAACCTGGCTTTGCCATTGATCCTTCCTCAGCACACAACAGGAGCCCCTGATAAATGGCACAGCTTTTTTTAGCTGCTTTTCCCTTTTAAGAGCTTTTCCCTGGCCTGAAAGGAGGATGGAGCTCGGCAGAAATGTGTCAGGTCCATCTTTATTCTGAATGTCTCCATTTCAGCAGAGTGCAGCCAGACATTTCCGTGTGTTTACAGGACTTTTACTTCCACTATGAACATCGGGTGGATCTTTACACTGGGAATGACAACTGAGCCAATTCTGTGTCATTTCCTGATGTGCAATTAGCCCTGATTCATTCCTATCTCTGGATTTAAAATTTATAGGATTAAAACGATCCCCAGGACAGCTGTCTTTGCTTTTATTTGAATTTTCCCATAGGATGTCCAGCTAGCCAAGGATATAAAGCCCCAGCTAATAATAAATTATGATTTCTCTGCCACTCTCCCCTGCCTAAATTCACTTTTGGTTTACTCACTTTCTCTTTGATTGTTTCGTAGTCAGGTCCAAGGCCTCCAAGCTTCATGTTCAGATTGCTGTAGAGTTTGGAGCTGCTCAGCTGAAAACCAAACAGCAAACAGGTTTTCCTTGATATGATCGCACAAAGAGAATAATTCAAGAAAGTCTTGTAGTGGAAACCTCAGGATTTAATTTTTAATCTCAGTCCTACCCCTGGCACGTCTCACTTTAAATAAGTGACCAACAGGACTGAGTTAATGGCAAAAGTCAAATGACACAGAATTGCCCTTGGATCCAGGTGGGAAATTGCCAGTTATCCCAATCACAAAGTGATATTTTCTTAGTCAAAAATGACCTTTTGTCAGCTTTACTTTGAAACAGCTTAAAGCCACTCATTTGACTGTGATTAGAATGAGTTTCCAAAGAAATTTTTGTAAGAGAAGCAGATAAAATCACTTGACTTTGGTGGCAGAAATCAGACAAATGATGTTAGTGAGAATAACCTTTCCTTGTTCTCAAAGCTGCACTGGAAAATTGTCCACAGACAGCTGAAAAAATCCATATTTTGCTGCCCAGCAAGGGCTTTACAAGGGCATAGTGAAGGCAGGAGTGCTGGGTGATGCCATTCCAATACTTCAGGACATCACACAAAGACTCCAATGCCTCCAGAGTATTTTTATTCTCTTTCAAGGACACTGGATTACTTTTTAGAAGGGAATTATGTTTTAAAATCTTGTCAGTGAAGCTCCTTATGATCAGCTCTGTGATAATTTCAAGCACAGAATAACGCAGGAATATTGATTTCTATATGCAAATAAAATGGGCATTTCTTCAAAACACTGGTTCAAGTTAAACTCAACTGCAGAGAAATTATTTCTAGGCACTAAATTTCCTATTTGAGGCTTGTTTGTGTCAGCCATCCGTGCTCTGACATGCCATAACTCACTAAATTTAAATTCGAGGTACAGTGAGGAGTTAATTTTGCTGTGTCCCACAAAATCAGGGTTTTCTCCCTTCTTGCAAAGAGCAGGAGTGCATTTGTTTATCAAGACAAGCTGGATTTTCCTGGGAGACACAACCAGCCTGATCCTCTGTGCATTCCTCACATGGGGAAGCGTGAGAAAAGTGCTGCAAACACGGGGCAAGAAACAATGGTTTGAACAGCAAGGGAAGGAAATCTGCCCTTCAGTTCCCATCATAATCCTAATTCTTCTTAGAGGCACTCAGGCAGCAATACCCAAACTGCCTCCTGGACAGAATAATTATTCCAGCTTAGTTTGTCTGCCCTGAGACTTGGAGCAAACTTTTCAAACATTTAATTTGTCATGGGCAGCTTTCTGCTGTCCCCCTGCAGCTGGGCTGAGTGGTGACACCAGGAGAAATGGGAGAGGAGACAAAGAGATGCAAGTTTTAACGAGGACCATCAGGAGGTTTGGGATGATGTTTATGCCATTAGCTTTACAAATCCTCCAAGTTTGGGGTTGGAATCCCTTGGAAAGCAGGAGATTTGAGGTGGACAGTAAATGAGCACGAGCAGGATAATGGCTGGCTGGGATCTGAGGCTGCCTGCTGCTCCACACAAACAGCCCGACCCCAAATCATTTTAGCTGTGGATAAACGGCAGGACAAACCCTGCTCTGTGTGCCCCTGGAGCTAAACCAGGCTGATCCACGTGCATCCCTTTGCTCTTTGGACTAAAATGAATTCAGGGTCTGTTTCTACCTTTGTTCTACAGTTTTTAATGCTCTGCTGTGTGTCCATGTGCTTTTACAACAGCAAAATATTTCTCAGTCCCTATTTTAGTTTTGATTTTTTAAAAACTTTGGATTATTATGAAAAAATGTTAGAGGGAGAATAGAAATGTTAAACCACCCAACCCACTTCTATCTTCTCACCTTCTTCCTGGCTTTGGCCTGGTTTTGCTTTTCCATTTGCAGGAGAGATCCTTCTGAGTTGCTTCTTCTCGTTTTCCTTGCATTTCCTTCAGCTCTCCCTGAGTCTCCCTGTGAATGCCTCTGGGGCAGGGCAGGTGGGAACAAACCCCACAGCCACGTGCCAGCAAAATCATCTCTAAAATCAGAAATTCTTGGCTTGTGCTGCTCCTTCCGGGAGGTTCTGCAAGAAGCTGTTGGTGAGCTGTGGACAAAACACGGAAAAGGCCTTAAAAAGTGAGGGGGAAAGAGAAAAAAAAAAGAATTTACACACAGCTGGGAGCTCAGCAAACAACCTGAACATGGAATATGGGAGCAGGGAGATGGGAAGAGGAGCATTTCACAATAAATGACTTTGCTTGTACCCAAGTGTGTGGAAAATAAAAGGAAAAAAACAAAACACAAATGGGGAAATTTCAGGCTGATGCAAAGGCAGCTGAAACCAATGAAAGGCTTTGGATTAGGCCTGCTGAATACTGATAGAATTATTTATGTGAAATAAAACCTTCATTTTTTAATTAACAATTGTGGTGAAATTGAGGATATTCCTGCTCTCTCCTTTAGAGGCAGGATTGACCGTGGATATTCACCCTGCAACGTCAATTTTGCTACAAACTCTTAATTTATGCACAAAGCCCTTTCCTATCTATATTTTAAACTTTTCCACCCAGCCTCCTAGAAGGAAACTTTCAGCTGTGGAGAATTCCATACCTGGAGGACAGAACTGCTCTTTCCCAGTGCCATAATTAAAGACCAATAGCTATAATGAATCTTCAATCAGTAGTAAATTATAATGGCAGGTTTGTAGCAAAATAACTTTATACTTTGGAGTTTAAAGCATTTTCTTGTCCATTTGTTTATTTTCTGGGCATCACAGGGTCGTGACAATATTATTTTGTCATTATTTTATTATGACAATTTTATTATTTACTGAAGTCCTCACCACCAGCTGTTCTGATACCTGTTATCCTCATGGATGTGATTTTTGAAATCTTGAAGTGGTGCTTGATCCTTCACCACCCTTTCTTGAAAAATGGCATTAAAATCAGATGAAATATCCCCCAATTCTGGCTGTGCCTGGCCACTGCTGCTGTTATTCTTGGTAAAATGCTGCCCAGGGACGGCATTGGCTGGGTGTTGATGTGGAATTCCAGCTGGAGAGCCATGCTGGTATTTCTTGTTCTCCTTACTGAGATCCTCTGGATTTAAAACCTCTGCTGGGTAAAAATTCTGGAATATCGGGAGATAATGATAGGCAGGTGTGGTGAGGATTGAATTTGGGCAGTTATTGAAGCCACTTTGGGGTTTCTCTGCTGGGTCAGGGCCAAGAGAAGAGCTTGGATTCAGATATCCCTGCAGTGCTGAGCTGTGATCCTGCTCCACTGCAGCCTGCAATCCTGGGATTTGCTGCTGCCAAGGCTTTGCTTCTGCTGCTCCTCCTGGGGGTTCCTGGCCATCACTCCTTGGGAAAGCTCTTCCACTGAGAGGCTGGCTGGGTTCTGTTTGATTTCTCTGGGACAACTTGTGCTGCTCCTGAAAGAAGTTACCAACAGCTGGGTGAATTTCGTGGTGGATATTCCAAATATTCATTCAGAACTTTCATCACTCCCATCAAAATCCCTCTGTGCTGCTTGGATCTAACCCTGTTCATGGCTGGATTTAACCCAAAATTCAAATATGAAGGAACCCTCAGTCCAGAACTGAAGCAGAGATGTTATTCAGGTGCTGCACAATGAATAATTCTGCATCAAAACTTTGCTTAATGGCCCGAGACAAATTCTGCAGCACAGGGCTTTAAAATCAGGTCCTTGCAGATGCAAACCAGGTGTGGTTAATGTGGATTGAGGGAGCTTTACCTGCATGAGCTGCAAAAATGGTGCCCTTAAGTGCACAGATCTAACCCTGTGCATAAGTGATACCTCTCTGTCAACCACCTAGAAAAAAATGCTCCAAAATCAAATCAGTCTTTGCTTTTTATGTGCCAAATTTCAGAGGAAAATGGCTTTGTACACACTGTTAGACTAGGCCATGGTAGAACAGCCGGACGCCAATTACAACAATAATCTTATTTCCAAACCAAGAACTCCTCCCTGCAAAACACAATCCAGAATCCAAGACTTCAAGCACACAGGACTGCTGTTTAGAGCCAAACTCTAAATCTGAACTTCATTCAAATCTACCCCTTTCCAATAACAGCATCAGGTGTTGCCCACTTGGAGGAAAAACTCCAAGGATTTCCTTGCAGGGAATGCAAAAATCCATTCTCAGCCCATTAAATGTCTGTCAGGGCTGGAATTCTCCACCTCACTCTCCCTTCTCTCTGGGGTTCTTTTGTGAGCAACCTCTGCGGTCAGCACGTGGCAAATGCACTCAAAATCATTGATTAATGTAGGTGTGAAATCCGTGCAATTCCAGGAGGTTTTGGGAAAAGCTCTAGCCCTGGCAATCCTGGCTCCTGGAGTTCCATGTCCTGGCACACCGTGGAATTATCTATTTTGGCCTGCTCCCAGTTTGGCTGCTGCCAAAATCATTCTCTATTTAGAGATTATTTGGTTGATCATCTAAAATCATAAACTAGTACATGGTTGTGTTTGATGGTTTGGAAGGATTCTGAGCCAAAAGTTATTTAGGAGATTATTTGGTTGCATTTTCTGGTTTATGGCAATTAATCAACTCCCCCTTAATTTTAGGGGACAAATCAGGCAGAAATGGTGAAGTTCTGGCTCAAAATCCTCCCAAACCATCAAACTCAACTGTGTACCAGTTTATGATTTTAGTTTATCAGCCAAATCATCTCCTCAATAGAGAATAATTTTGGCAGCAGTCAAACTGGGAGCAGGCCAATGTTTCCCATTTAAACAATGAAACAAACAAACAATCAAATAAATTCTTCATTCTGAAATTCCAGGTAGAAAGCAAATCTCTCTCAATGAACAGCAGCATAAACTCCTGGTTGTATTTTATGCCAGTGCAGCTCCCAGTCTTTAAATTCCAAAATTTAAACAGTTTCTGGACCACTTCAAATCCTTGCAGTGCACAGACAGTAACTGGGTTTGCCAATAATGATCCTTATTTTTCTATCAGTGATGATAACCTGGACCTTTTATTGTTCCAAAGACTGAACATTGGTTTAAAGGCCAGCATAAATCAGATTTACAGATTTAGGAGTGTGGAGGAAGTGAGTGCAATTTCTACTCAGAACATTTTCTGGTTTATGGCAATTAATTAACTCTCTCTTAATTTTAGGGGACAAATCAGGCAGAAATGGTGAAGTTCTGGCTCAGAATTCTCCAAAACCATCAAACACGACCATGTACTAGTTTGTCATTTTAGATTATCAACCAAATAATCTCTAAATAGACAATAATAGATTCTGTGAGCTGAGAATTTCTTGGCATTTCGCTTTAAATTTATTCAGTTCACAAAGCACACATACATTAAATGACAGTGATGATCTGTTAATATATATTTAAGGATTTATTGTCATAAAGAATTACTTTAAAAGCAACAGGATGACAGCTTTAAAGACTCAAATTCAGTGCTTTTATAGATATATCTCAACTATGAAATTCTATTGAATTTCAGTTATTAAATTCTCTCAAAAAGGAACCTTGAGCTGCTGTCCTTTTGGGTACCATTTGTCTTCAGGCTTCATTTTCCCAGTCTGGAATGCTGGGACACTCTGGAGTGGTTCTTCATCAACTGGTGCAGGGTCTGTGACCTAAAAACCAGGGATGTTCATGTCCATAGCAATCAGGTGAAGGGATTTTAAAATCTTGGGGAAATAATGAGAAATCATTTGTGGCCTGTTAAAATTAAAATCAAAATGCTAAAGTTTGGCATTGTGGAATGGATGGAAAAAAGAGAAATGGTTAAAAGGAGAAAAAGAAAAAGGTTAAAGCAAAACCCAGTTAATGGGAGGGAGGATTCCTCCTACTTTTAAGAGGAAGAAAAGAAAGGAAAATTGCAGGAAGTGTGCAGCACAGAAACTCTCAAATGCTTGGGCTCCTCCATTTCCATGAGAGCCACTGGATGCTCCTAATAACAGCAAAATAACCAGAAACCATCCCTGGCCAGGCAATCACACACAGCTCGGCCTCGGCAAGAGAGGCTCGCAGGAAAAGCTGGCAAAACACAATAATGGGGGTGAAAAGCACAGGAGGAGCTGTAGAAATGAGGAGTGGAGTGCACAGAGCCTGGCAAAACAAGCTCACAAACAAGGATGGCTCACAAAACCACGGCTGGGGGAAAACCACGGCTGCAAATTTATCTGGAGCAAGGGTTTGAGGGTGGCACTGCACAAAGCCAAGTGATGTTCTTGTAAATATAGCAATAATTGAATTTTTTTTAAATAAACTTTTTTTTTTTAATTGATAAAACTGCAGGAAATACGATTTTTAACTTTTTTTGTTGTTGTTCCAAACTGAGTATTTTAGTTGATGAATCATGCTGGGTAGTGTCACTGTGACAGGAATCTCTGCTCCACTGCAGAATTGTCCCACAGGAGAACTGGGGAAGATATTTATGACCAAGAAGTCATGATATTTATGAAAAGATATTTATCACCAAGAGAATTATCAACTGAAAGTCATCAGTGGGAAGAAAATGTTGGAAGCTGAGCCTCTCGCTTTGGGTAAAAGAGATTAGGGTAGCTACGAAAAGGTGGGCAGGGTTTATTGCTGAGCTTACGGGTGATCTCATGGCTCCAAATTCAACGTAAATCCCTGGAAAAATATTCACAAGAAAATTAAAAAATACCACAGAGCTTTTCCTGAGCTGTGGACAGACACAGCTCTGCAGTGAATAAGATGTTTTTGGTGGAACCAAGTGACTCAGAGCATTGATGGAGTGCTGGGCAGGTAAAACATACTTCTACATTATCTCTTTGAAAGAGGAACAGGACACAACCTCTGCCAGCGTTTTTTTCTTTTTTTCCCTCTTCTTTTTTTGTGAACCATTCTATTAATACCAATCAAATTGAGAAAATGATCAAATGAAATTGCATTTTGAGAATCATAAGCTGTGTAATGCCTATTCTGTTAAATTGAGGCCCGTAATTGCTTCTCCACTGAAAAGACACAACAAAGGCAGCAATCATGGCATGTCATTATCCCAGACTGGCAAACCAGCCTGTGCAGGGAGGACTTCAAAGCCTTGTGGTTCTCGAATTGCATTTGGCTGCTATTGTTGAAGCCCGGGCAATCTTGATGAGGTGTTTACACCGAGGGAAGGCTCAGTGCACAGAGAGTCTGAGTGCCTTGCTCTAGAGCCATTAAAAAATTGTACATTATGTTCCTGGCTTTGAAGTGAGGGGCTTGGAGGTAGGAAAGCAACTCGGATTGAGCACAGCTGAGCTAGATTGGGCCACTGCTTCTCCTTCTGCCTCTCAAAGAAACTCATCATGGGGTTCTTTAAGAATCAGGCAGCGCTGCAAAGAACATGATGCTGTATAAAACGCTATAGAAATTAGTAAAAATACAGATCAACAAGGGTTTATGGTGTGTTTTGGTACCTCCAGCACAGAGAAAATCTGTAATCTGTAAATCTAAACTGGCTGGAAATATTTTAATTCGTGTTATGCCAGCTGTGCAGAAAGTCCTGCCCTCAAAGCAAACACTATTTCATAAAGCAAACACTATTTCATTACCACAACCCTTGGCAGCCAGCAGTGATCAGATCAATAAATTCAGCTTCAAATCCCTGCAGAGCTCAGAATAATCAGTTTAGGAAAGCACAGGTTGATTGCTGACACGTGGCTCTTTTGTTTCTTCACATACTCCGTGGTTTTGCACTTTGGATTGAGTTTTCCAGGTGAGGTGACCAAAGTTGGCTCCTGGACCACCACAATCCCCTCAGGACTTTTTTTCACCCCTTCCAACAAGACTGAGCCATGGATATCTTGGTTAGGAATCAGTAAATTAACTGTAAATGAACAATAAATCAATCAGTGATTTCTGCCTGTCCTGCAGCAGATCCAGAGGTGGCTGACAGCAGCTGGTGAGGCAGCTCATGGAATCACAGAATCATGGAAGGCACCTTAAAGCTCATCCTGTCCCACCCCTGCCATGGGCAGGAACACCTTCCACTATCCCAGCTTGCTCCAAGCCTTGTCCTAGAACACTTCCAGGGATGGGAAATCCCCAACTTCCCTGGACAATAAGAGGTTGGAGCTGTATTAACGTGTCCAGGTTAGGAGCACACTATCCTACACACCCTCTGCTTGCTGTGTCACCTCTCTGCTGTCCCCAGGCCACCTCAGCAAGATAATCTTATCTCATATCCCTGATTTTAACAGATTCCTTTGCCTATCCCATAGTTTTGAATTTGAATGGAATTCCTTATTTTTGAATGGTGTCTGCACAATGAAGTCCTGATCCCTGGCTCCAGCACTTAGACAGGGAAGATTTCCAGAATTCCCTGAATAGCAAACATAATCATATCAACACAGCTCTAATTAGCATCCATCTACACTCATTATTTTTACGATCATCCAAATTAGAACTGAAAAAAAACAAGTGTTCTTAATAGCTCTGCTAGAAAGAAAAATCCTGTCCATCATTCCTGCTACCGGAATGAAGTCAGAAAATCCCCTCTAATGTTGTGTCAACTCTTCATTAGCCCTGGCAGAGGTGTCACTTGAAGCACAAGATCCCTGGAGCTTTCCAAGGTAAGAATTTTCTGTCTGGAGTGATTCAGTGACCCCCCCTTCCCATTAAGTTTAAGTAGCAAGGAAAAGCAATAAACTCATTTCTAATGGTTCATTAGGAACTGTAATTACATTTCCACTCGAACCTTGCCACAGCTTGGCTGAGGCTGTGCAGTCAGGGCTTCCAGGCACAAGTGCTGATGGCCAACATCAAGTCTGCTCTGGGATCCTGACAGGCTTGGGACATTAGCC
>VZSR01000243.1:2255364-2272457 GCA_013398615.1 Brachypodius melanocephalos | reverse complement strand
TTTAGGTAGCCCCAAAAGACATCACGATCACCCTTCTGGTGACCATGAAGGGACAGGAGGCTTCTGAAGGCTTCCAGCTCCAACCCTCCACCACTGGGACTTTTGGCACCCTGGCCAGGGTGGCAGCAGGGCCAGCTCAGTGTCCCCAGCCCTGGTGGGCAGTGTCACCACGCTGGGGTTTCTCACTTACCCCGCTGGGCGTTGAGGAAAATGGTGAAACCCTGAGGGTTCAGCCACTGCAGGGTCGAGTTGCTGCTGCTGTGGGGGCTGAAAGTGCAGTGAAGGTTTAGGTTTTCTCCTTCCATCAGAGTCACAGAGTCACTGGCAGCCCCTGGAAACCCCCCTGCCATGCAGGGGAAAGAAACAATTGGGAAATTGTGACATGAAGCAAAGCAGTGAGGTTTTGCACACAGGAATGTGTTAATTTTCCTTTTTCTCAAATTTTTAAAAAAATTTTTTACATTGCCAGTATAGTCGTAGGGATATAAATAAATTATTGTTGTGGGACAGGTCATCACTGTGTGACAAAGGTTTGTGATCTTCACCTGCCAGCATGACCAGATTTAATTATTAAACCAGTTTTAGTTATTAGCCAAGAGGATATTTCATTATCAGCCAGTAAAGAACTGAAGCAGACCCATTTCATGCACTGTCTCCTTGTATTTAAACACAAACATTCAATTTTCACTTATTCCATTATTATAACTAAATAATATTTAAGGTCCCTTCCAACCCAAGCCATTCTCTGATTTTATTTCCCATTCTGGAGCTGTTGAACCTGATTTGCTCAGTGTGTGGCTCAGCAATGACTGATTTCCCAACACCTCTAAAAATGAGGCTTTTTTATTCAGAAATGAAACTTCTTTTTGAAAAAACCCCAAACCTGTCCTAGCACAGGTTGCTAAAATGAAATTTCACTCTCTCTGCTCCCAGCTCATTTCACAGGTGAGCAGTAAAATGTGGTTTTTCTCTCTCCAGACATTCTAAGGCAGATAAAACACTTTGTGAAAATATTTGATGACCTGGAATGAATTGCCTTCTCCGGACAAAACCCATGCCTTGGAGAACACTAAGATTGATGTCTGGGTTGGAGTTAAGTAAATAGGCAGCAGGAGAGTTTTGTTTTCATTCCTGTTTTGTGTGTTTTGATTTGATTTTTCAGGTAGCTGTCTGCTGCCAGTTCCCACTGCAGTTTGGGGAAATGAATCTTTCTGGGCTTCGGGGAAGATTTTCACCTTCTTAAAAATTTGAAATTGCTCAGAAATGAAGGTTATTTTGATTTTTTTTTTTGTCAGGCATTTTGCTGGAGCTGATTTTTGTACCTCTAGAAGAATCAGCTTTGTCTCCTTGTAAAGCAGCAGCTCCCCGTGGGGATTGTGGCTGTGCATGTCCTTGAGAGGAGCTGTGGCAGGAGGTGAGAGTTGTTTAGAGGCAGCCGGGGGCTGTCTGTGGTTTTCCACAGGCCCCTCGGGTATTTCTGTCCCCGTGATGGTTTCCTGTCACCAGCAGCAGCAGCGTGGGGTCTGGCACATCACACCTTCGGGGGTGAGAGAGGCGAGGCTCAGCAAGAAGAGCTGGGGGTGATTTATAAATGGAATTTCCATGGGACACCACTGGAAAATGGGTTCCATTCAGAGCATGACTCACAGGGCAGCTCTGCCCTGTGCAGGGGCTCTGCTCTGCAGCCACTGTGGTCACCAAATGTGACCACTAAATGTCCCCATGGCAGCACCAGGGATGGTGGCTTTTGTACCGTGTGAATCCACCTGGAAGCACCACTCTGCCATCAAGTGATGGATCCACCTCCTTGGCAAGAGAGGGCAGCACTTTGGTGCTGGAAACTGCAGGATGCACCCAGCAGAGCAGTTCTACCCTGGGTGCTATTCTTGGAGCCCCCAGGAAGTGACTGAGAGCTCCTTGCACTGGGACTTGCACTGAGAGCACTGGTGCAGTTATCTGTGAGCCTGTGACCCACACTCACACCATTTAATGAGTTAGTTTTGGTGCAGAGCTATCTGTGAGCCTGTGACCCACAGAGCCACACCATTTAATGAGTTAGTTTTGGTGCAGGGTTATCTGTCAGCCTGTAACCCACACTCATCCCATTTAATGAGTTAGTTTTGGTGCAAAGTTATCTGTCAGCCTGTAACCCACACTCACCCTGTTTAATGAGTTAGTTTTAGTTTTGGTGCAGGGTTATCTGTCAGCCTGTAACCCACACTCACCCTGTTTAATGAGTTAGTTTTGGTGCAGAGTTATCTGTGAGCCTCTAAACCCACAGTGCCACCCCGTTTAATGAGCTTTGTCCCGGCTGCTGACCTGTGAATGGAGCTGAATTAATTCTGGAAGCCAAGGCAGCAGCTACAAATTCATCCTGCGGGGGTCTGTGGCAGAATGGGGGACAGGGGTTGTACTGGGTTTGTACTGAGAATTAGCAAATTGTCAGCAACAGCCCTGCGGTGGTTTCTGCTCCAGTGTCTGCCAAGCAGGGGGAGGGAATATTGCTCCAGCCCCCAGGATCGTGCATCCATCTCTGCTGCAAAGCTCGGGAGTGAAGCCTGCAGGATCCTGGGCATGGATTGCTGCCTGGCTCCTTCCTTCACTGGATCTTCTGTTGGATCCTTCTTAGATCCCCTGACTGACACAGTCAAACACGACCCTGTCACCCTCTCCTGTGTCTGAAAGACAAACAGGCTGTCTCCTCCAGCAGGAGTGAGGAGATTGAGCATCTTAAAGTTTTTCAAAGCACTCTGCAAGTTCTCCCTAAATTGCCCTGACTTCCATCAGCCCCTTCCCAGCCTTTTTTCACCATGCAAAGGCACGCTTGGATTTCTGACCCGGGCAAAGCCAGCAGTGATTCTCTGTCCGAATTTAAGGCAGAATCTTTTGCTACCCCAATGCTCGGTCACCTCAAGCTGATGGAGAGCTGGTCTCATTGCTCCTGAGTTTAGGAGTCAGGGAGCTCTGGGAACGGGGTGACAGCGCTGTTTTATCCCCCAGACACCACCAGCACAGCCTTGAGCTGTGTGCTGGAGCTCTGGAGCAGAGTTTTCCCGGCAGGACTGGAAGGGAGAGGCGGCAGGAGAGGAGCCAGTCTTACCTTGGAGCAGGATCACGGTGAGCAGCACCGCGGGCACGGCCATGCTGTGCTGAGCCGGGCTGGGCTTCCTCTCTGCGGGGCTCTGCTGGCCCCGCTGCCTTTTCAGCACGGGGGGAGCACATTTACCGTGACTTCATCACCCCGGGGGCTCGGCCCCTGCTCTGCCCCACCTCGCCTTTCCTCCGTGTTGGCGGCTGCGGGGACATCGGTGACCTCACGGGTCCCTGGTGGGTGACAGCGCAGGGGGACTCGGAATTTCACCGCTCCGACTCTGCCCCGGCTCAGCTCAGGGGGTGTTATAAATACACAGCATAAAATTAGCTTTTCAGAGATATTAGTATATATATAATGTTAAAATAACTCAAAGATATGTATAATATTGAAATAAATCTGTTATATGTATAGCGTTAAAACGAATCTGTTATAAGAGATGTAGAATGTTAAAATAACCCTGTTATAAGATATGTATAACATTGAAATAACTCTGTTATATGTATAGTGTTGAAATAACTCTGTTTATAAGGATATAGTTTGGGGGTGGGGTTTTGTTTTTTTTTTTCTTTTTTGTGTGTGTGTGTGTTTGGTTTTTTTTGGTTTTCGTTTTTTGGTTTTTTGATTTTTTTGTTGTTTTTTTGGTTTTTTTTTTTCCTTAGACACAGTAATGAAGTAGCTAATATATAACTCTGCTTAAAATTGAACTACCTGTTTGGTTGGGATAACATCCAGTGGACAGGACCCTGCTACAAACCTGCCCAGCTATCAACTCTTACCCTCTGTGGAAAGGATGAACCAAAGCCCAAATTAGAAGGGAAATAAAGATAGATTAAAACCACAGCCAAAAACCAGGCATACTCTAAAAAGGCAGACTCCAAAGAGTGGCCATACTAAACAGCTCCTAAAATATGTAAACTAATTTGTAAAAAAATAGGAATATGCATAATAGTATATGAATATGCAACAGGGTGATGTAATAAAAAAAGCATTTTTAAAATGTCTCTGAAAATAGTAAGTGTACTCTTAGCTGAATGCCAAGCACCTGGACGTTAACCCTGCGTCTTTATTCCCTATTGTCTTTGATTAAACTTTTAAAATTTTACCAAAAATGTAAACCTCGTTTTTCACAGGCAGGGATGCGTGGAGAGGGAGCAGGGGAAAGATTCAGGAAATTTTGGTTTGGGGTGACCCTGCTGCTGTGATGCCACAGGATTTCATCCCCCAAGCTCAGGAGGCAGCACTTGTTTGGTGCATGTGGCAAAGCTGCTGAAAACCCATTTTAAATCCCTGGATTAAAAATAATAATAATAAAAAAATTAAAAATGTCCCTCCTGTGCCGCTGTGCTGCTGCCCCAGGAGGTTTTTGGCTGGCTCTGCCCGCAGAGATGCTGGAGAAAGCAGCAATGGTAAAAGGGAATTTTGCTGCCTGTGGTTTGTGGCTCTGCAGGGACGGCAGAACCTGCTGGGTGCTGGGGTGGAGGGATGGGGACAGCAGCAGGACTCTGGGGACACCGTTCTGCTTTCCCCTGTCCCCTTGCAGGTTTGAGTATTCCAGCTTTGTGTCCCCCCAGCTGTGTGATAACCACTGGAATCACATTTTTCCAAGCCTACTTCACGATTTGTGATTTCCAAAAAAGAATTTTTCGGCAGATCCTCTTCCGGCCCTCCTTTGCTACTGCTCAAAATGTGCTGTGGACAACAATTCCTGTAAAATAAACTGAATTTTAAGATAATTATAGTCTAAAACCTGTGTGTGCTTGAGTGGAGTGGACCAAGTGGTTAATTATAAACACAATGTGTGGTTTATTCCTGATTTATTAGGACCTGTTTCCAAATTTCAGGTGCAGGGAAGTGCATCACTCAGTGGATATTTGGTTGATAAAAGCTGTGGCTTTTGTGTTCTTCATCATCCATCAATTTTACTGGAAAACAGAGCTGCAGGTCATGAATTGCAAGCAGCTGGGTTGAAAGATAAAACTCCTGCTGGATTAAAAAAAAAAAAAAATCCGGATTAAGAAAAAGTAAATTTGGTTTTGCAAGTTGTGCCTTCAGTTCCACACATCCAAACCTGAGAGTGAAATAACTCCAGGGGAAAAAAGACTGAATCCAGAGGGAAAAGCCCATCCCTGAGCAGGGAAAACCTGCTCAGGGAGTCGAGAGAATTTTGTGCCATCTGCTGTCAAGAGAATGAATTTCAGCCTCAGAAAAAAAAGAAAATGCAGCTCGGAATTCCACCAGGCTCCAGAGGAAATCTGAAATAGGAAGGGTGCTTGGCATCTTTATTAAATCGCCCACGAGATATTTTTTGTCTGACTGCCGAGAATTCCATTTAATGTGAGAAGCAAATTAAAACGCAGTGGTTGTTTTAACAGTTTGTTCGCACTCAAAACTGAGATTAAAAACAACCACCCACCCCCTCTGCCTACCCCATCCCCAAAATAAAAAAATACAGATGTCACAGGTAATTACAGCTATTTTTGGCAATACAATTATTGGGGCTTTTTTTTTAAACAGCAAACTCTTTTTTCCTCTCAAATAAATACAATCTGTTCACACTAAATTAAAAAAAAAAACATAATAAACAATGATACAACAGGTTGAAAATGAAACAAACAAACAAACAAAAAATTGATAACATCAAATCTGAAGAGATGTCATGGAGAGAAAGTTCAGAAAAGACATTTTAATGGGAAATGATAAAGGAACTGGCTGGGTATTTTCTGTTGTGGGTCAGGAAGATTCCCTGGGGAACGAATTTGAGGAAGTGGGGAGCAGCCAGCAGTGATTTAGCCAATCACAGCCGCTGTTAATTACAATTATTTTGCTCGTTGATCGCCATCCCAAGCACGTCTGCTCCCCCATCACTCCCTTGAGGGATTTCAGAATCATTTCCTCTCTGCCTCTTTTGAAAGAAATGAACCCAAACCACGAACCAAAGCCATTATTTGGGGATAAAAATGACCACTCTCATTAAAGTCACTCATTAAATTAAATTTCATAGCAGAAGGAGGCTCCTGGCCTCAGCCAACTTCTGTCTGAAACTGCTCAGTCGGAGCGAAAAGGGAAATAGCAATTTTTGTCTGAAGTTATCACGGTCTGGATCCTCATTTTGCATAAAGAAGCAAAGCTCTGTTGATTTCAGTGTAATGTCGATTTAATTCTTGTCTTTTTCTAAGCCAGACATTGCATATTCTGAAAATTAAAAGTTTATTCTTGGCAGGTTTGTATTTTTTTTCTTTAATTGTGGAGAGAAGAGAAAAACCTGGGAAGTGCTGTTCGAATAAAAGTTGGGATCTGCTGCAGCTCCCAGTGAAGGAAAACATTTTGGAGGGACCAAATTTAATGTTCTGGGACAAAACACTGGAATTAAATCCACATTCATGAGCAGCGATGGGGTGAAAGTGAAGCAGCAATTCTTTCATCTTCTTAACTTCTCAATTATAAATTTAAAAGGAACAACACCTTTTCTCTCTTTTTTTTTCCTCCCAAAAAGCCTTTTCTGCTCAACACAAAACCTCCCAAGAAAACCCAAAATGCTGAAGAAAATAGGATTTTTCTCCCTTGGTCATTCTTGACACCTAATTCGAGACAAGCCCACAACTGTCAAAATATTTCCCAAACATCCAAAAATATATATATATATTTAAAGAGGAGTATTTTAACATCTACCTCCTCAAGCACAACACTTTTTTCCTCTATTATTATATCAAAGAGCAGCTAACACCACTCCAATTGTGCATTCAGCTTTTGCTCCCTCTAAAGAAAATCCTTTTATTGTCACTCAAATCAAACAGGATCTGAGCAGCCTCCACTCCTTCTACAGGCAATAAATATTGGAATATAATGAAAAATCTGGACAATTCGCATGCTTCAGCAACAATTTTTTGTGTGTGTGTGTGTGATTGTCAAATATTTAATTGGAAACTTTTTGCATGGAGGAAAACGAGCCAGAAACGCTCTTCAGAATGTCTGCACTCGGCCAAAAAGAGTTTAAATTAAAAATTAAACAATTAAGTTAATCTGACAGCGATAAAACCAGGCAGGAGCAGGTTTTGGTTTTCCTTTCTCTTCTGTCCTAAATTTTCTCCCTGACTTTTCAGTCCCACCCCTGCTTTAATAAAGCACTTATGAGTGTGCTACACAGTCCTAAACATAGAAATTATGGGATATTCCTATGGATTGAGGGAATTTCTGGGATATTTCCTAGGATGGGCTCCCTGCTGCCTGTGGATATGACAGGATGTGCTGTGCTAAGGTGTGTTACACAGTCCTAAACATAGAAATAATGGGATATTCCTATGGATTGAGGGAATTTCTGGGATACTGCCCAGGATGGGCTCCCTGCTGCCTGTGGACATGGACAGGATTTGCTGTGCTCTCCTTGCCCAGCTCCAAACTGAGCTCAGCCCCTCTGGATTGGTTCCATCCCAATGGTTTCACCTCTCGTGGGAAGAGGGAATTTTGCAGTTTTTCCACTCCTTGGTTGTTGTGGCAGCTTGGGGGAGGTGACACCGGCCCTGCCCAAGAGGAAAACCCACCAAAACACCACCCAAAACTTGATTTTTCTGTGACTAATAAACATCCATTTGGCCAGTGTTGATTTCTGTGCCTCTCACCCATTTCAAACGAGGGAATTCAGCGCTTTGAGCAGAGGCAGAGCTGGGCAGGGGTGGCACAAAATCTCTCCTGCAACACCTCAGCTGCTGCTTTTTGCTTTATTATTTGGTGTTTTCCATTTGTTGCCTGGAGCAGCCGTGGCTGCCCCACCCCTGGAAATGTCCAAGGCCACCCTGGTGTGTCCCTGCTCATGGAAATGAGGTTTTTGAGCTTTTCCAACCCAAACCATTCTGGGATGATTCTGGGAATACTCACACTTGTGGCCCAAATCAAGGAAGGAGTGTGCCTGAATCTCTTTCATCCCGTTTAAACTCATTTTTAAATACCAGCTGACAGCAAGCCTGCACTGCTGGAGTGTCTGCAGCAACTTTTGGACCCAAGGCTGATAATTTTAACAAATTCTGATCCTAAAAATCCCCTGCTCTGATGCCACTTCATGTCATAAATACCCATAAATGTGGTGTATTTTGGGATGCAGCTGCTTTTAGCATCCTGCAGGCTCTGGCAGCAGGAGGATCCCCGTTGTGATCCCAAACATCTTGGTTAGAGATGGGAACATCCTTCTTCCATTTTCCCCCAAATCCCAACTCTTCCCTCCCTGGATAAACAGCATCAAATTGTGTTCCTAAATTGAAGTGTGCTGGGGTTTTTTTTTAGCTGCTTTGTCTTTATGGCAGATGGCACTCAGGAATTAAGGGTAAGGGAAGCAAAGCACTCAGAATTCCACCTGAATTCCAGCAGATCTTTCATCCCATCAACCTCACCAGGACAGCCAAAGGGACACAAAGCCACTGCTGGGTGAATGCCCCCCCAAAAAAAATCCCAGCATAAAAAGGGAAAACCCCTTTTCCAAACCTCCTGAAGAGAATTCAGCTGGCACAAACCTTTCAGGCTGTGTCTGGGCACGCAGGTGGATTTCAATAACCAAAAATAAAGGAATAAAACCCCAAATCTGAACTTCCTAAATTTCTCAGGTTTGGTTGGAAAAGGCTTCCTTTTATCTCCACTTCAAAGGAATTCCTCCCAGCTTTTGTTGCACTGACTTTTGATGCTCAAACTTGGCCTGTGGCTGATGTGAAATTCAGAATTTCCCTCTGATTTGGGATTTTCCTCAACACCAACCAATCTCTGCACAAAATCCAACATATTTTGGGCACTCCCATCTCTGCCTGCTCAGCCAGAGGGGAGGAATAACCTGGAGCAGCCTGCACAGGACTCATTTCCAGCCTCGGGGACACACTTTTATTTTTCTGGAGGGCGCTGAGGCTTTGGGGGCTGGGAGAGGAGCAAGCACGAGGTGCTGAACAAGCCTGCAGACGCTTTGCAAAAATAGCAGTGAGAAAAAAACAACCCCAGCATCCTGCCTGACCCGGGGCTCGTTGCTTCACGTGGTGCAGGTGGCAGTGAAAGTGTCACCAGAGCTCCCTTCAAACTGGGGGAACCAACCCCAAGCTGACTCCGTGCTGTGCAAGAGCCTCAAGCTGTATTTTAATATTTTTTTCCCCCTCCAATCAGCCCCTTTTTGTTGTAAATGAGATTATTTTTCTTTTCTGCAGGGCTGTGGTGGCTGTGTGAGATATGCTTTGAGTGACCCACTGGACAGATGATGAGGGGTTTGTTTTTTTGTTTTTTTTTTCCCCCCGTTGTCAATAAAACACAAGGAAGAAGAGACATTCTCCAACGCTGGGAAAGGCCATGGGCTGTCCTTGCTGGGGTCTCCCCTACTCCTGCAGGAGGGTTTCTCTCCAGTTAAAGCCTCCAGTTGGTCCATGTGTGAGAGGGAGGATGGGAGGGTCTGTCAGCTGCCAAACACCAGTGTCCCCCAGTTCTTCGCAGGAGCAAAACCCCAGGTAGGGAATCTGTCAGGAGAGAGATGGGAATTAAGGCAAAAAACCAGCAGGGACTGAGCTGGGAGATCCCAAGGGATGAAGCCCTGCTGTGCTACTCAGGATTTCACCCTTTTTTTCCTCTCTTTTCCTCTCCTAAAGCCCATTTTCAGACGGATTGACAGAATGTGGACCCCTGCCTGTGCAAAACACTGAGGGGGAAAAAAACCAAACCAGATTATACCCTGGGAATGTGGGGTTAAAAATGGCATTTTGGGTGGAGTGTAGTTTTAAATGGAAGGCAGGTTTAAAAAATGTAGTTTTGAATGGAATGTGGTTTTAAAAATGTAATTTTCAATGGAATCTAGGTTTGAATGGAATGTAGGTTTAAGTAGGGACCAGCTCAAACCAAATGTGGTCCCAAACCAGCAGAGGTCTGGGGGGTGTATGGATGTTCCTGCAGCTCAGGGGATCCCAGATGAGCCCTGAATATCCCAGGGAGCTTCTGCAAGGCTGGCAGAGGGCAGGGAAGGAGAGTAAAATAAAACATTATGATTTCCAGCCTTTTGATGGGTAGCATCTCTTGAGAGGAGAAGGGGAAGAGCTGTAGGGCTGAGGTGCCCTGCTGGCTGTGCTGAGGGGGTTTGGGGCTCTCTGCACAGCCCCTGGTACCCACAAAGCACCAAAGAGTCTCTGCAAACCCACCTCGGGTGGACATCTGACCCCAAACACTCCCTGCAAACCCATTTTAGGTAGACATTGACCCCCCAAAAACACCAAACAATCCCTGCAAACCCATTTTAGGTGGACACCTGACCCCCCAAAACACCAAACAATCCCTGCAAACCCATTTTAGGTGTGCACCTGACCCCCCAAAACACCAAACAATCCCTGCAAACCCATTTTAGGTGGACACCTGACCCCACACCCTGCCCCAGCCTCTCAAACTCTTCTCCTTCAGCCTCCTGACTCCTGCAATGGATAAAACTCAGGACACAGCCTGTTCCAGCAGGATGTAATTTGTTTTTCTCTCTGCAGAGCCAGGGTTTCTCCTTGCTGGCAGTTACCTTTCGGACCATCTGTACAAAATCCTTGGAGTTCTGAGGTGACAGCCCTTGGAGCTGGCAGGTGCAGGCCTCCAGGGAGGATGCATGAGCCACGATCAGGATGTTATTTCCTGAAATGAAATGACAAACACAGGCTGAGCAGGGAGGCAAAGCCAGATTTAGAGGCTTGGTGCCCAAGATCAAGCAGCCACTTAAAGCATTTTGTCCTATAACAACACATCAGGCTGGGAATTAAGGGGAGAAATGTGATTTTTTAACAGGTTTAGAGCATTTCTCAACTTTCAGGGTAATGCTTAACTCACTCCTGCTTCGTTTAAAAATGCTTTCTGGAGAAAACAAGAAATTCCAGCGAGATTTCAGCTGTGCTGGGAAGCAGATGCTTTTTGCCTACGCAAAAAATTAATTCCTATTACAAGAAACACTTTAATTTCACTGGCTGACTTTCCACAGGGGCAGCTTTGCTTTTCCATTCCCAAGGTCCTTTACAACCAATGCCCCACTGTGCTTTTGAATTTCATGTGCAAATCATTCAAATCAAAGCTCAGAATGCAGAGAGGGGTCAGTGAAGTGAAATCAGTGAAAACAGCAGAATTTAGGAATTTCTCAGAGTGTTGTGGGTGAACAACAACAGCTAGGGATTTTTTTTAAAAAAATCAGTATTGTGTTTGGAGAAATGCTCTAAGGTTTTTGTGGGAATATAATTTGGAGGAGGAGCTCGGAGAGGGGAGGGAAAATGCCCCATTTAATGCTGGGAACACACAGCAGAGGGCAAATAACTCATTTATTGGGAAAGAAACAGCTGCCATTGGGTCAGGATCCCTAAAACAATTCTGCTGTTTCACTTTATGGACCCCTCTTGTGAGCGTGTCTGAAATTACAGCTCTGGTGCAGGGCTTTGCAATGCTTCTGGGAGAGAGGATGAGAGATTCAGGTGTGGGGATTCACCCCCTAAGAGGGAAGGATTGGTCAGGAATGCTGGAATCCACCCCCCAGCCTGCCTGGCTTGGTTTTCAGCCCCTCTGCTGCACTCACCTTTGCCTTTACATTCACTGATGATTTCCTTTGTTACTTGGTAGCTTCTGCTTATGTAGGTATCATAAGACTCAGAAACCACCAACTTGCTGACAGGAATATGAGGTCTGTGAGGGGAAAAACACGTCCAGTAAATGGTAAAAAATAAAGAATTCTAAGTGCAAGGTGTGTGAGCAGAAAAACGGGTCCAGTAAATGATAAAAGCACAAATGTTCTAAATGGAAATTGTGATTCAATCTGGAAGTGTCTGTTCTGAAATTCAACCCCCAGAACTGTGAGCCACCGTGGTGAGGAATACAGGGTGAGGAATTTTATTTAGATATCCTGGAAGTGCTGGAATTTTTGCTGCAGTGACACAGCACGAGCAGCTCCTGATGGAAGTGCTTTGTGGTATAATTAGCTAAGAAAAAAATCAGGGTTCTTTTTTGTTTCCTTTACCTTTTCCTTCTTTTTTTTTTTTTTTAAACTTTTAGTGTTTCAATTGCTTATTCCACCTGAGGGTTTTTAAACACAGGTGGGAAACGCCAGGATTTCATAAAGCTCAGGAGCCCTGACACAAAATATTTGTCACCAAGCCCTTGCAGGTGGCACTCCTGTGTGTATTGCTGCCAAGTTTTAGGAAAAGTGTTCAAAATCCTTTGGGAGCTCCTTGGAAACCTGAAAGATCCCAGGACGAGGAGTGCTGGAAAGAAAACCTCCACGATCAGGAGGAATTGCCAGTGATGTGGGAAATTTGATTTACGACAAGCCAAATTTTATTTTATTTATATATATATTATATATATATAATTTTTAGGTCGGCATAGCAGCCTCGAGCCTGCTCCGAGTTTCCTTTGGGAGCCTCAGCAGCTCTTCCAGTCAGTGCCTAAATCTCAAAACTCAGCAGAGCTTGGTGCTAAATCTCCCACTGAGCAGCCTCAGTCCCTTTGATGCCCGTTTGGTGGTACCTGTAGGTTGTATCCACGCTTAGAGTAGCTGCAGCCAGATCTACGGGGGGGATCCAGGCTGGCAGGGAGCTCCCAGACACCCACTTGGTCCACTCGAACAAGCCCGGCTCGATGCGGATCTTCAGGTTGTTCTCCTGCTGCATACCTGGAAAAGAGGGACAGGAGGCCAGGTAGCAATGGAGGCAGCTGGGGAGGAAGGGAGCAGCTTTAATCCTTCGGTTTGATTGTTAATTTGTTTATTTTTCTGTGGGAAATTAAGTGTTTAATGTAATTATTTAATGCGTGCCAGGGAATGTCAAGCTCTGGAGGGCAGCTGGGGCAATTAGAAAAGGGTTTCCCTATGGATTGTGCTAATAGAAAAGATATTCCTATGGAAATGATAGTTACCATTCACTTTATTATTATTATTATTATTATTATTATTATTATTATTATTATTATCATTATCATTATCATTATCATTATCATTATTATTATTAATAATTTCTATTGTAACTATTATATTATATTATATTATATTATATTATATTATATTATATATCTGTATATAATAGATATATATATCTATTATATACAGATATATTATATAATAGATATATATATCTATATAATAGATATATATCTCTATATAATAATAATATATTAGATATAAATTATATGTTATAAAAAGTATATTTTGTATATATTTCGCATCTAAATTATAATATATATTATATACAATACATCATTTAATGTAATATTATAATAAAATAATACGATATAGTGATAATAATTAATTTAATAATAAAATTAATAATATTTACCATTCACCACGGACTTAGGTCCATGCTTTTCATTTGCTTGTCAGTGTTTTATGCAGGACATGAGGAGAATTCAGCCTGAATTTCTTACCTTTCAGGATGTTGTGAGCTGTCTGCACACACCGCAGGGATGGGGAGCTGTAGATGTAGTCTACAATGGTGTTTGTTTCTAGCAAGGCTTCACCTGCAAGAAAGTTTGGATCTTTGGGAATAAATCCAGGTAAATGGCATTGCAAGGAGCTGCTGCTCATGGGTCTGGCCGAAAAAGCAGCCAGAAAATTTGTAAAGGTTTAATTTTGTTTCATTTGTAAGCTGTAAATGAAATGATTCAACACAACTCAAACCCAGCTTAATTGAATTGGCTGGATCGTCTGCTAGCATAAATCAGCATTTCATTACACAGGTGGGAGATCAGGCAAACGAGATAAGAATCAACTCCCCTGCGAGGGTTTTTAATATTCCTGCAGCAGGGTTTTAATATTCCTGCAGAGCCTGAGGGAACCAAGGGAGAGCAGGGATCTGCTCAGCCTTGCAGGGAGCAGCAGCCACATTTTCACTCTGTTGGAAGAACAGGACAAAGGAGTGGCAGCAAGGAGGGGACATTCACCCTGACAGTGGCTGTCACCATGGCAGGCTGACCCAAAAATGTCAGGAGAGAAGAGGGGTCATCAGGAGAGGGACATCTTCCAGCCCTGTGTCACAGGGATAATTAATCACAGGAATTATGTGAAGGTCACACAGTGCCACCACAGCTGCAGCCCTGTCCTTGGACCCTTGGATGCCACAGCAGAGTGTGTCCTCAGACTCCTTCAATGCCACCAGCAAAATGTATCCTTGGAACCTTTTAATGCCACACGAAGTGTGTCCTTGGAACCTTTTAATGCCACAAGCAAAATGTGTCCTCAGACCCTTTTAATGCCACACAAAGTGTGTCCTTGGACGCCTTTAATGCCACACAAAATGTGTCCTTGGAACCTTTTAATGCCACCAGCAGAGTGTGTCCACAGACCCCTCTGATGGCACTAGAAAGGCGTGTCCTTGGACACCTTTAATGCCATCAGCAAACTGTGTCCTCAGACCCCCTCAATGCCATCAGTGAAGTGTGTCCTCAGACCTCTGTAACACCACCAGCAAACTGTGACCTCTAATCCCTTGAATGCCACAGCAAAGTTAGTCCTGGGACCCCTTTAATGCCACCAGCAAATCAGTGTCCTCAGACTCCTCAAATGCCACCAGCAAAATGTCCTTGGACCCATTCATTGCCATCAGGAAAGTGTGTCCTCAAACTCCTTTAATTCCTCACAAAGTGTGTCCTCAGACACCTTTACTGCCACCAGCAGTGTCCTCAGACCCCATTAATGCCACCAGCAAAGTGTCCTTGTACCTTTAATGCCACACAAAGCATGTCCTTGTCACTTTAATGTCACAAACTGTGTGTCCTTGGACCCCTTTACTGCCATTAGCAAGGTGTGTCCTTGCAGCCCTGAAAGCCACAGCAAAATATGTCCTTGGACCTCTTCAAAGCCACCAGCAAAGTGTCCTTGGACCTCTCTAATGCCACCCAAAGTGTGTCCTTGGCCCCCCGAGTGCCACCAGCGAAGTGTGCAGTGATGCTGGCAGATTGCAAACCCTGCTGCCATGTGGCCAGGCTCCTGAGCATCCTGCTGCTGCTGCTGCTGCTGCTGCACAGTGATTTATTTGTGTTCCAAAAGGCCAGGATAATTTTAGCTGCCCTAGTTTTGGATGTGACCAGCAAGGAGTGCTCGGAAGGATTTGAGTGGCAGGAAATGCTCGGTGCTGAAGCTCGTGTCTTTGAGGGGCTGGGCTGGCCTCAAAACAGCTCTCGAGATGGGGTGGCAAAGGATTTGTCTTTGCCTGGCAAAGGATTTTCTGTCTGCACACAAACCAACAGGCTCAGAAGTCAGCGATGAGGATGGGGAGGGAGGCAGAACACTGGGAATGATTTGGGCTGTGTTTGTGACAATTCAAAGCCAGGCAGATTGATAAAAAGGTGCTGGTGTGACAAACTGGATGAAAGAAGCGTACTTTGCATGAGGTGACAGCCACAGTGCTGCATTTCTGCCCAGTGTGGATAATAACAGAACCTTCCCAAGGCACCCATCCTTTGCTGGCTCTGATTTCACCCCATGTCCCACATTCCTGCTTTGCCTTCTCCTCAGCTGCAGCAGCTGAAGGAGGTGAGGTGTCCTTTGGAAGAGGGAAATTCCTGAGGAAGGTGAAGGGACTTTGCAAAGTTCCTTGAAAGGTTTAAATCCCATTAGCTCAGGGCATATAATCCATTTTTTTTCCTGCCTTGCACTTTTCCTTTCTCTGATGGAGGATGTGGGAGGAAGACAGTGAAGCTTCCTGGGCAAGATCTTCATGGAATGATTTGGGTTGGAAAAAACCAAAAACCTCATGGGCAGAGACACCTTCCACTACCCCAGATTGCTCCAAACCCTTTCCTTGGACACTTCCATGGGTGGACAACCTGTGCCAGGGCCTCCCCACCCTCTCAGGGAACAATTACTTCCCCAAATTCCCCATCCTTCAGGTGAAAGCTTTGCCTGCTGAGCAGCACTTACCCACGAGCCTCGCCTGGGTGCAGCCCAGCACGGTGATGGGAGCGTCCTTCTCGTAATCCCTGAAACCACCACTCCTCTGAGGTAAGTTGTGAGGCATGTTCAGGTTACTGCGCATGTACCTGCCTGCAGGGAGAGGTGCCAAGCTGGAATTATTCCCTCGGATAGAAGCAGGATTTTCCCCTCTGATTTTTCCCTCTGATTTTCCCCTCTCCCACCATCTCGGCCGTGCTTTGCAGATCCTGCTTAGACCTGGCTCTTCAGAAGTCTTTTTTTCCCATGTAAACCCATCAGGAATCTCACAGAATTAAATTAAACACCTCTCAGCAGCTCGAAATCAGCACAGAATATTTCTAGGGTTCTAAAAAGGGTTTTTTTTAGGACTGATATCCCCATGGGAAAGTAATTTCGATCCCACAACAAACATTACACTTTTACAGGAGAGTCAGAGCTCTTCAGCCACAGTGTAGAAAGAAGGGAGGTGTGAAATCATCATTTCACTACAAGGTATTGGTGTTTTGGAATACAAGAAAGACTTTTAGGACAGATTCCTGATCAGCTCTAAGGCCAACAGAGCCTACACTTATAATTTGTTCACTATAGTCTGAAACCTGACATAATATTGGGTTAAAAGCACCAATTTATGCCCCAAAGCCCACTCTGAGCAGTGTTATTTCCATTTAGGACTGAAAGCCAGCAGTGCAAAATTTTTTTCTTGATGGCAGCAAATGTTTTCACTGAACACTGCCTACCAACATCACGACTGCATTTTCTCTTTGGTGGTGTAAATGCAGTAATCACTCCTGCAATATTTCCCCAAATATTGGCAAACGGAGGGAGTATTTCCTCCCTGAATGACTTTCTGCTGCAGACTGCACAAAACCCATCATTTTCTGTCGAAACCCACAGCTTCCAGCAGGCAGTGGCCACTCCTCCTTCCTCCATCAGATGGTGGGATGCCCCCAGGGCTCACCTTTGGCATCGAAGCACTGGGACAGCCAGTACTTCCCAAAAACCACATCCATCCTCTCGCCGTGCCTGCAGACAAACAGGCAGCGCTTCTGAGGGCCCGGCTGGCTGCTGATCCTCAGCGGCTGCAAGGGAAGTCCGTGTCTTAATTGGTAATTT
>VZSR01000243.1:2237887-2255264 GCA_013398615.1 Brachypodius melanocephalos | reverse complement strand
ACTGCATAACCTGAAGCTGTAATTGGACAATGAACCCCAATACGGAAATGGACCAAAACTTATAAAAGGGTGAAAATTCTTGATCCCTGGTCCATCTTGGGTGGAGCCATGGCCAGGCTCTTGTACTGCCCAAAGTGGATCCTTTAAAATCCTTTTAATAAATCCCTCCTTTACTCCTTTAACTCCCAGCCTTTGCTCCGGGTGTCCTCTCCAGGAATCGAAGTGGCAGCAGGTTTGACCTTCACCAGAGTGGAGAGAACCTGAGCAAGCCACACACCAGGCTCCTCCTGCCTTGCCCTTGGGCAAACATCCCAGGGAAGGCTGCAGGATTTATTGATTTTATGGGTTTGTGGAGCTCTTTGGGAATTTTTAACCCTGGTAAATTTATGGTGGCATAAAGGGGGACAGAGGATGGGGCCCTGCCACCCCAGCTGGAGAGGCACTTCGGGCACGGGGTTGTGTCATCCAAAAATCTTTGTAACTTGTGCTGCAGGGAGTGAAAAGGTTAATTTTTTTGGGGAAATGCATTCACTGGAAGCTTGTCCCCAGTGACTTCTGGCTGTGGGGTCCCCACCTGCACGTTCTGGCAGATGATGGTCAGTGGCCCCGCGTCCCCTGGCCCTTGCTCTTCCTGCTGCCTTCTCTCCAGAGCTCCATCAGCAAAGGCTTGAAGGGATGGGGAAAAGGTGGTGTTCAGGATGGAGTAGGACCTGCCGAAAATAGAAAAAGTATTGTCTTTGGGAATGCTTTTTGTGCTCAGGCTGCTCTCAGGGTGTTTCTGCAGCCTTCAGAAGCCGGTGGTAATTAGTGTTGTGCTGTTAGTTCATTATTATTTGGGTTTTAGTGCTGCCCTGAGAGCACCGTGCCAGGTGACGCACACACATGAGGAGACAAATCCCATCTCCACGGGCTGCTTCCTTAGAAACAATTTACAGAACAATTCCCAAACTTTGGTCTTGGAGGCTCTCTCCACCCTGGAATATTCTCATGGAGAATGCCAGGGCCTTCCTGATGCTCACTAACATCACCTGGGGACCAGCCCACGGCACTGACCACGGACTTTTGGTCCCAAATTTGGGAATTAACGGCTACAGGGAGTTTTCACACACCTTTGTAGCACAAGCTGGGGCCTCTCCCTGGGCAGTTTTTAGAGTTCCTGTGCCCCAAACAGGGACCTGGCCCACTCAGCCCTGTTGTTCTTGCATTCTTCAGTGCTGCCTATTCCCCTTCCCACCCCCTTGGGGTTTTATTCCCCCCAGTGCTTCCTGTAAAGGATTTACCAGACCCCACTCTCCCTGGAGGGCCTTGCCTGATGATGGTCCCTCTGAATAAAACTCTTATTCCCAAATATTCAAGGACTTTGACCAAACCCCTGGGGTCTAAACTGTGACAGGCAATTACAGAGGCTGCCTTCACCCTCTGCTGACTCAGTTACCTCTGCTTAGTCATTAAAAAAAAAAAAAAATTAAAAAAAAGGCCATTATCAGGTAATGGATGTGGTCATTTACTTTGACAGAAGGAGTTGGCAGAGCTGGCACTTTTCAGTGCCTTAAATTTGTCAGGAGCTGCCTCCTGATAGCAGCCAGTTGGGATAAAATCTCCGAGGGGTTTCACAGCTGTTAAAATAACCCCGAGTGGCTCTGCCAGTTGGACAAAAACAGGTCACCTGCATGATTTATATGATTTAAAGGAGGAAAAAACTCACTGTGATGTTGGTCCTGATCTATTATCTGGTGGATTTAGGGTGCAAGGATGACCCTGAGCTACTGGATTATTCCTGAGTTCCCAATAAGGGCTGGTCCTGCCCTGAGGAATTGTTCCCCTCGCTGCCCAAATGCAGGTGGAGCATTGGAGTCAGCACAGACCCGTCTTCAGTGACACCAGAACTTGAATGTCTTGATGTGAGCAGAACCTCAACGTGAACAGAATCTCGGTTCTCACTTAAGACCCATCTCTATTTCTGCACAAAGTGAATTTCTTCCAGCTGTCAGCCCTTCCTCCCATTTAATCCCTTTCCTGCATTGCCCATATGACATTTTTAAGGACACTGCTCTGGAGAATCCCAAGGATTTTTTCGTTACCCCACTTCCCTTTGCCCCCAGGAGCTGCCACACCATTTCTGAGCCTTTTTTTTTTCTCTAAGCCTTTTAATAAAGGACACAAACGCTTCCCCATCTATTTATAGATGGCAGGATTGGCTGGGAATGGAGATGAGGCAGAGGCAAACTCTCAGTGTGCCTGGAGAGGAGCCACCAGCCTGTCTCCAGTGCTGCTGGCAAACACAAACTGCTGAGGCTGTTCCAGCTTAGTCATCCCCTAAGGACAGGTCGTGGTTTGGAAGTTTCCCCCAAGAATCCTGGTTCCATCTCCTGTCTTCTGGATGGTGCCTTGTCTCTCCTGCTCTGGCAGGGATAAATGAGGGGTAAATGAGTGATTTCAGGGCCAGCATTCTGCTTAAGGAATTCCCACCAAAATCAAGAGGCACCTTATTCAAAAGGTGAGGGCTGCACTCTCACTGAAGCCAACAGCAGGCTCGGAAAAATCTTCCTAAATATCCAAAGAGATGTTGCTGATCCCAAGTCCTTTCCAGCAGGGAATTATGCCTGGAAGATGTCTCCTCCCAAATTAACGCTCAAATTTCCACCCTCCTGATCCCAGAGGTGCCTGCACAGCAGTGCCTCCAGCAGCAAAATCCTAGGAGTCAGAAAAAGCTGCTGCAACAGCTCAGCTAAAAAATAAAATCACCTTTTACCACTTTTTTCCACTTTTGTCCTCTAATCCCACGCTAGGGGAGAGCATCTGCTGCTCCTTGGCTGAGGAGATGAGCTCTGTGTGCCAGCTCCTTCCCCTCAGTGCCCTTCTCAGCATTCCCTCCTCACTTCCCCAGGTGAGATCCCAGCTGCTGAGCCCCTTTTTGCAGCCATGGAAAGGGCACGGAGCTGTTGCAGTGCATCTCCACACCTAAATAGGTGCTTCCATGTTAGAAAAGGAGTTTCGGTTTCACCCCATAGCTTTTAAGGAAGAAGAACCAGAAACTTCCATGCTTCTCTCCATGCTGTAATTGACCCAGCGTTAGGACAAAGGATGGATCCCTGAGCTGTTCCTCAAGGAATGTGGCTGTTTTCTATTGGGCAGCAAGGCAAAACCCTCTCCTAGATCACTGAATACTTAAGAGAGAGCACAGAGATTCTTGGAGCTTTTTGGGGTGTTTTACCAGGTGCAAGGCACCTCCCAGCGCTGTGCATGGCTTTTATTCTTTTATTCTGTATTCCTTGTTATTTCTTCTTTAATTAAAACCTTTTTGCTTTTCCAAAACTTATCCTTAAGCCATTTCTGGGAGGTTGCTGGTCACTCTCAGAGTGTGGTGCACCTTGGTGTGTCTAAAACCACCCTGGCCCCGCACAGAACAGCAGCAGGGAGCAGCCTGACCTACCCGTGGAACACCCAGGTGCCACATTCATCCGCCTTGGTGATGTAGTTCTCAGGCAGCAGCCCCGAGCAGCCAGTGGCCAGGGAAATGCCATAAATCCAGCCCTCACTCGTGCTGCTCTGCTCCACCGGGGACATGAAAATGAAATCCCCCGGCACCAGCTCCAGCTCGTCATCGTTCTGCGGGGTGTAGGGGTAGATCACTTGCAGAGTCTAGGGGAGAGAAAAAAGCACAAGAGGGCTGTTAATGGGAGGGGATCTTCAGCAGAGTGGTGATTTTTGGGGGGATAAAACTGTGGGGAAAACTACAAGTAAGAATTTCAGAAAGCTGTGAAAGCAGGCCTCAGAAACAGAAAGAGCAGAAGAACTTGGGATTAGCTGCAACTGCAAAGTTTGAAAGCAGGAGAAGGTACAGTAAGCAGTAAGATAAGATGATACAGTAAGATAAGTAATGACCCAGTAGGCAAGGACATGAAACTATAGTTTGAGTTTTTAGGCTTGTCTAGAATAGACCTTAGGACTGCAGAAAAATATGCTTAGCAAGATAGTAGAAGGTTTCAAATTTAATGATGGAATATTACGTATTGTTAATAGAAAGGAAACCAGCAAGCATTGTTTGAAGCAGGTAGAACTTTTAGTGATTGGCCAGAACAATTGTCTGTAAGCTTTAGCAATGTGCTGTGTTGGAATCCTGGGCTCTGAGAATTCCAGGCTTTCTGTGCTGCCAGGCACTGACCCCCAAGCAAACCCTGCATTGACCTGAGGCCGTGGAAAACATTCCCAAAATTGAGTGACAGCACTGGGATTGTGGGGGTGGAGTTTGAATAGAAGTGTGTGATATCACAGGGTGCAAAACTCAGAGTTTAAGGGTTTAGAATACAGTAATAGAGATATAAAGCAGGATGGAGGATTTAGGGCAGAGGCTGAGTCCTTTTTCACCTTCTTCTCCATGGTTTGGGTGGTGTTTTGTAATTGGTAGAAAAATCTGCATTGTGGGCCATGGGTGGTTGGTTATTGGGTTAAAAGTAAAAATAATTTAGGTGTCATTTCATAATTGGACAGTTTGTGCTTAAAAGGCCTTGTAGAGAGAGAGATAGGAGCCATTTTTCACTTTGTTATCTAGAACTCACAACTTGTGAAACTGTACTATAGATAAGAATTAATAAACATCTGAGTTCGAACATGAACCGCATCTCCTGAGCATTAATCCCAGCTCTAACAACAGAAGAAAAGAACGTAAAAACCCCACAGTTGTGGCTGGAAAACTTTTAAAATGCCCTGTAACAATGAGATGTGACAGACGTGAGCTGTTGCCATCTTTGAATTGTCTCAAACCCTGTTATGAGGCTGATGTGGCAACAGAGGCTCGAGGAGCATCTCACAGTGGCCCCATCCCAAACCTCCAACACAGAAACAAGATACAGAACTTTAACTTGTGATTGACAAAGTGAATGTCCACAACCTCCAACACAGAGAGAAGCCCCAGAACTTTTACCTTGTGATTGACAAAGTGAATGTCCACAACCTCCAACACCTAAACAAGCTCCAGAACTTTTACCGTGTGGTTGACAAAGTGAATGTCCACAACCGCTAACACAGAAAGAAGCTCCAGAACTTTTAACTTGTGGTTGACAAAGTGAATGTCCACAACCTCCAACACAGAAGGAAGATCCAGAAGTTTTACTTTACCTCGTGGTTGACGAAGCGAATGTCCCGGGAGAAGATCGCGGCCACCCAGTCACAGCCCAGCTTGACGTCGATGCTCTGGGCCAGCTTCTCCAGCGTGGGCAGGTGGCTGCTCTGGAAGTGATAGGCCAGGGTCACGTGGAGCTGCTTCTTGTGGGGCTCCACGTGGACATCTGCAATGGGGAGAGGAGGGTTAAAAACCCCTTCCTGCCAGAGTGGAGGCTGTGGCCTCTAATGGGAGCTGGGCATGGAAAGACGCTCGAGTGGAGTTGAGCATCATCATCATCATCATCATTGAATTGGAGTTCAGCTGGAAATGCTGGGAGTGTGAAGTCTCTAATATTGCACTCCAGATCAAATGATCAGAGATTTTTTGGGGGGTTTTTTGGGGTCTGATTCAGCCCTGAGTCACAGCAGGGTGCCAGACAAGACATCCTTTCAAACTGACAAATAATGGGTGGTGTGAAATCATTATTGCAACTCTGGACACACACAGAAAAACGAAATTATTTCCAGGTAGGAAAATCCAGCAGGCTTTCATGATCAGCCGAGAATCTTTCCAAAATAAGCAGGTTAAAAAGCATCAGTTTTACTCTCCCTCCATTGTTCTCTCTGCTGCACTAAAGTACAAATCCAGGGAATTCTGCAAGGTTTGTGCAAGTTGATTAAATCTTTTCCCTGAACATTAGCTGGATTATCAGTTTCGCCACTGAGGGGGAAGTATTCCCAGACTGTGGAAATATAAAAATGATTCAAAATGATCCAGGGGAAAAAAAAAAAAATTCTGCATCAGGAGATGATTCCAGGTGAAAATATGTGAAATATTGTGACTCTTCCAGTAGATGTGGAAATCACAGGATACATTGTTTGCATGTAATTTATTCTTGCTTATTCAACCAAAAATTGCAATTAAATTTGACTGATTATTCAGTCACAATTGCAGCTATTCAGAGACTTGGCTCCAAGTGCCAGCCAGGGGTAGCTTTGCAAGCTCATCCATCTTTTTTTTTGTTGTCGTTGTTTTTCATCAGCAATAAAAAAATATGTTCAAGATCTCTCAAAAAAACCCAGAGACTTTCATGTGATACCTGACCAAGCTGTGGCTGCAATGCAGCAATTATCTTCCCCTAAAAAACCCAATTTGGCCTGAACTGGGGCAGTCTCATCAGCAGAAGATTGTTGGAAGCCACCAATGCTTCTTTATTCTGGGTCAGTGGGTTTTGGATAAAAAAAATTGCATTTTTGGCAGTGCTGGAGGGAAACCCTGATCCCACTCTCACATGGCTGCAGTGTCCTTGGAGCCATCCAACGTCTGCCTTCCAAAAGCACGTTTTAAGGATGAAATTCCCTCCCTTTTCTAAAGGGAAGGGAAGTTCTAGGTCAGGTGAAAGCAACGCATTCCAGACAGCATTCCTGCACGGTTGGGGGGTGCCTGCCCAGCATGGAAACACCCCAGGAATGCAGAATTTGCTGCTTTTTGATGCATTTAAGCTCCAGGATAAGCCTGGGATAGGGAAGGACTAACCCAGCTGTGCTGTGGGCAGTCCAAGCCGAGCTCTGCAGGATGGAGGGTGGGAGGATTACCCAGGGAAATGTTACAGGGTGCCTGAGGGTGATTTGATGATGCTCGTATTCTCAATTGTCTGCTCTGTTCATGCTGTATTTTAAGTTCTTTTAAGACTGGATCTAAGAGTGAAGCAGGGAGAAGAAGAAGCGCAGAGTTTGTTTTAAAAACAACATTCACTCTTCTGCATTCTTTTTCTGAGCTGTGTGTTTGTCTAAGGCACAGACAGCAGCCAGACAGAGATCTCTTTGCTTTTAGTTAGTTTGAACTAGCTAGGGCAGAGAAGTTCCCTAGACTGTTTTCTTCATTTTTTTAAAAGATTTCTTCCTTTTTTAGGACTTTTTTTAAAACAAAAAACCCCAAAGAGCCCCAAGAGCTCACACTTACAGCCCACCAGGGCCTAGAAATCCAGAAAAACTGACAAGAGACTGAACGAGCTGAGCTACCCACAGCAAAAACTTTCTAAATTTACCATTTCACAAAAAAAAAAAAAATCATATTATTCATTCTTTATGCTAGCAAGCGCTTTGTTTATTAAATAAATAGCGGCTTTTTCCACATTTCCCTGAAGAGATTTTTCTCCTGGACCAGTTAAAAGAAAGACAGTTTGAGTTTACTTCCCAGGTGGACTCTGCTCAAAAGATTTCTCCCAAATTTACCCTAAAGCAAGACAGAGTGCTCCCAGGGTGCGGTGAATTCCCAGTTTGGAGGGAACTGGAGGACACTCAGTGAGGTTGTTCAGTGGAGACCATGGCAGGACGAGGTTCTGCTCATTCCCCCTCCAGAGGCAGGAGAGGATCACGGACACAGCCCCGAGGGTGGAAAGAGCACTCAGGGTCTTCTCCCAGAGCCTCTTCACACCTCAGAAATGCAGAGAAAAAACAACCACGGCCCCGAAATGGCCGGGGAAGGTTCTGTGGTGGTGGCTGGAGGCGGCGAGCGGGGCAGGAAACGCCGAGCTGCGCTCAGAGCAGCTCTGTGAAAGGTTAAGGAACCACCAAATGTCAGCTTCCCTCCCAGAAACAGCCCTGAAAACTCAGGGGGAGACACATCACGGGTGAAAAGCACCAAAGCACTCCCTCTTCCCCTGAGTTTTCACCTAAAAATCAGGGATTGGCTTTTGAGCTTTGCTTCCTGGTGGCGTCAGAGCTTTGGGGTTCTGAAAAGGCCCAAACCGTGAGCTTTGGCAGCTGCTTTGCTCCTCCATGGCTTTGGATTTTCTGACAATGCCCAAACTGGGCTCCTCGATGGCATCCAGGCTTTGGTTTTTCTATCAATGCCCAAGCTGAGCTCCTTCATGACACCAAAGTTTTACTTTTCTATCAATGGCATTTGATAGATGGGCTCCTTCATGGCATTCAAACTTTGATTTTTCTGACAATGTCCAAACTGGGCTCCTTCACGACATCAAAATTTAGTTTTTCTGCCAATGCTGAGGCTGGGCTCCATGACATCAAAATTTTCTATCAATGCCCAAGCTGAGCTCCTTCATGACACCAAAATTTTGGTTTTCTACCAATGCCCAAGCTGGGCTCGTTCATGACACCAAAATTTTGGTTTTTCTGATGGTGCCCAGGCTGGGCTCCTTCATGACATCCAAAATTTGGATTTTTCTGACAGTGCCCAAGCTGGGCTCTCACGGCATCAGAACTTTGGTTTTCTATCAATACCCGGGCTGGGCTCCTTCATGACATCCAAATTTTTGGTTTTCTATCAATGCCCAAGCTGGGCTCTCATGGCACCAGAACTTTGGATTTTCTCACAATGCCCACCCAGGAGCTCCTGCAGCTGCCCAGGGCAGTCACTCACCTGCTTTGGAAGCCGCCTCAGCAGCAAAGTCTGCAGCAAACTTCTTGAGCACCTCAGCACTTTCCTCCTTGACGAAGAGCCCGATGAAGTTGGAGGAGGTGTAGAGCTCCAGGGGCAGCGGGGCGGGGAATTTGCATTTCCAGCGCATCACCGTGGCCTGCAGGGCTTCTGTGAGAGCATCCACCTTGCTGTCCTCACACTGCCAAGGAAGCAGGACAGGCATGGCTCAGGAGAGGAAAGGGTGTGAGTGGGTGTCAGTGGTCTACCCCTCCCCTCATGCAGTGAGAAAAAGCACAGGGGCATGGGAAAAAAGGAAAAAAAAAAAATCTATGTTTAGAAATCCTCAGCCCCTCCCTTGTCCTCAAAGCAGGATCAGCTATCCCCAAGTAACCTTCCCAACCTCCCCCACCCATTCTCATGCTAAGCAGAGGAGGAGAATTCTGTCTTCTTCTGCTGCTCTTCCCTGGAAACAACAGCTTAAAAAACCAATCACCTCCTCCAGGAGCCCAGGCATCATCATCACCCAGGCTGAGGGCAAAATCCCTAAACCAGGATGAAACCTCCAGGACGGCTAGAGGAGAGAGGAGCCGTGCTTTACCATGAAGAACTGGCAGAGGGTGATGTGTGGGAAGATGTTGTGAGCTTTGTTCTTGCCACAGATCTGCTTGGACTGCTGCCAGAACTCGGAGAGCTTCTGTGCCAGGGGCCCGGTGGGGCGCAGGTACAGGACGTACTCCCGGGGCAGGGTGTCATCCAGGAACGGGTCACCCACGTGGGAGAAGAGCCTGGCAGGCAGAAAGAGCTGCTAAACTGACAGATAACGACAGATTTTTATTTCCCCCCCAATAAAACCGCCTCCTCCCCATGCTGGCTCCCATTTATTGTCCTTTATGGGGAAAAGGGTCAGGCAGGGCTGCTGTGCCTCATTTGCAGCCCATCACCACTGCTCAGTAACACACAAAATTGGGGTTTGCTTTCAGGCTGGTGCTCTGAAGATCTGACCCAGGTCACAGCTTCTGCCTTTGCACCCTTTCAGAGTGCAGAACACAGGGAGGAGAGCACCAGGAATGGCTCCAGGTCTCCGAGAAGGCAGCTCCCAGATTTTCTGCTCAGCTGCAGAGGGTGGGGGGATCCTTCTCTCACCTGCTCCTGCTCCTGCTGCAGATCACAAACCTGCTCAGACCAGGCTCATTCCTGGATTGTTTATTTCCACCACCTCACTAATTCTGCAGGTGCTTTTCAGACAACACCCCTGTTGTTTAAACATTCCACACTCTAATGGCTGAAACCCTAAATTCACCATTTCTTCTACTTTTTAACACTTCCACATTCTGATGGCTGAAACCCTAAATTCACCATTTCTTCTACTTTTTAACATTTCCACATCCTGATGGCTGAAACCCTAAATTCACCATTTCTTCTACTTTTTAACACTTCCACACTCTAATGGCTGAAACCCTAAATTCACCATTTCTTCTACTTTCTAACATCTCCACATTCTAATGGCTGAAACTCCAAATTCACCATTTCTTCTACTTTTTAACATTTATTACTTCATACCAACCAGTCGCATGCTGCTTGAACGCTCCTTCCACCTGTGGATGCCAGCGCTTTTTGCCTGCAGAGAGAGCAAAACAAAAAGAGAATTTCAGTGCTGCTGGGTCCCATTGCTGTGTGTTTGGACATTCTGGGATGCTCTTTCCAATTCTCCAACCCCTGGGGTTATTTTTTTGGATGTGTCACCTGTCAAATCCTCAGAAACTGAAGGGCAAAGTCACACAGCCAGCACAAAATACGAAATAAGGACCTTTGGGTTTTCCCACTACCATACTTTCTCTGGACAGAGAAATCCCAGCATTTCAAGGGAATTTCAGCATCAAACACCAAAGAATTGGGTCTGAAAGTGCAGGAGTTGCACTGAAGACAAGAAAAATTCAACTGCCACGAGAGGGCACAAAGCAGAGATTTTTCAAGCTTAGAAAAGTTCCCTTTAGTCCTTGCTGTACTCAAAGAGCTCTTTTGCTTCTTTCCCTTCAGGATTCCTCTAAATCCCTTTCCACTCCAGCTGGGAGCACCCAGCTCTCCTGTTCAGGAAGTTTTCCAGAGCAGACCAGCACAGGCAACAGCTCTAAACGTGGAATTGTGTTTTCCAAATGCTCTACACCAGCATGGAAAAGCAGCTGTGGATCAGCTCAGCTCTGTGGCACCCGGGACAGCCAAAGGGAGGGGAGATTCACCCAGAACCCGAATGGAGCAAGAATTATGAGTGGAAAAGGCAGAAAATGACAGAAATTTGAGAGTCATGGGGCAGAGACAGGCACTCAGCTGGGGAAGGTGTAAAGTTCCCCATGAATGGGGGGTTTCACCCATGAATGGGAGATTTCACCCATGAATGGGGGATTTCACCCAGGAATAGACGATTTCACCCAGGAATAGGGGATTTCACCCAGGAATAGGGGATTTCAACCAGGAATAGAGGATTTCACCCAGGAATAGGGGATTTCACCCAGGAATAGGGGATTTCACCCAGGAATGGGGGATTTCACCCACGGATAGGTGATTTCAGAGCTTCCTCCATAAGGGAAAGGGGGCAGATCCAGTGTCCAGCCCGTGGGTCCGGGATCAGGGCAGCTGGGACCCTCCAGGGCTGGTGACAGTGCTTGTGTCACCCCTTCTGCCTGCAGGGATGGCTTTCAAAATGCCCTGACACTCACGGAGGATGTTCCTGCACGTTACCCCCAGCCCTCAGCCATGTGCTGTTGACTCAGCTGTGTTTCAGCTCTGCCCCTTGCCTTCCCCACCCTCTGAATACACATTTTTTGTTCATTTGGAGGGTAAGAGGAAGGCAGAAAGATAACGCTGAAAAAAATTAAAATAAAAAAAGCCGTGTTGCAAATGCGTGATGATGAAAACACTTCCTCCCCAGGGGGTTTTGCTGCTCTGATCTGCCAGAATTCCCTGGGGATCAGCAGAGTGCTGGGCCCTGCCCTCGGGGAGGGTGGATTTGGGGTGCTGAACACCGTTGGGTGCTGTTTCTGCCTTGCTGACCTTGATCTGCTCTGGAAAACGTTCTATGCAAAGCAGCCACTGCTTTGCTTTGGAAAGCAGCTCAGGCAAAGGAGCTGCAAGATAACGGGGACTTCTCTAAAAGATAAGGTGACCTCTCTAAAAGATAAGAGTTCTCTCTAAAAGATAAGGGAGACTTCTCTAAAAGCTAAGGAGGATCTCTCTAAAAGATAAGGGGACCTCTCTAAAAGATAAGGGGACCTCTCTAAAAGATAAGGAGACCTCTCTAAAAGATAAGAGGGATCTCCATAAAAAGTAAGGGGTACCTGTCTAAAAGATAAGGAAGATTTCTCTAAAAGATAAGGGATTCTCTCTAAAAGATAAGGGGAATCTCTTAAAAAGATAAGGGAGGGTCTCTCTAAAAGATAAGAGGGGTCTCTCTAAAAGATAAAGGGATCTCTCTAAAGGATAAGGGGTTCTCCCTAAAAGATAAGGGGATCTCTCTAAAAGACAAAGGACTGGGAGCAGTGCCTGGGGGTTTTTCCTGCCCTGCCTCCATCGTTTGCTGTGCTGCCCTTGCTCAGTCCTCCTCCCCTCCTGCCCGGGTTGTTTCTGCTCTCTCACACACACCCACAGGGATGTGACTCTGCAGAAGTCTCCTCTGAAGTCTGTGAGTGAAAATGCCCTCCCAGAAAAGCTCTGGCTCTGACATGAGCAGTTTCTCTGGGATTTCCTCTGCCCAGGAGCCAGCCCAGCCCTCTGGAGGAGCTTTGCACAACCCAGGCTCTATCCCCACCCTCGGGGACTCTTTTCCTTCATGATCTGATGATTCCTTGGAACAAATCCCACAGAGGAGCTGTGCTGGAATGAGCTCAGCTCCTATAGTGCTTGGGGACCCCAAAGGGCAGCAGAGAACACAAGGCTGGACCCACAGGTTTGTCCAGGTGTGATTTCCAGAGCTGCCTCCATCATCCACAGGGACACTCAACTCCCTTTTCAATTTAATTTTCAGTGTGAGGAGGAAATGCTGCACAAAGCAAACAAAGCCAAAGGGTATTTTTATCCCAGGACCTGCAACTGAGAGATTTCTTTCTTTTATTTTCCCTTATTTTTTTAATTCGGTGCAAGGATTGCTGCTGATGACTGATAAGTTTCTGCTTCTCTCCCAAAATCCCACCCAGGCCAAAACTTGGATACGACCCATCCCCCAGCTCCCAGGCCAAAATCAGCTTTTTTAGGAGCTGAGTACTCAAAACTGGTCACAGCCATGCAAAAGTGGCCTGATTTTCACAACTGCTGAGTGCAGTGGGAACTGGAAAACACATCCTGCTCCTGAGAAAATCAGGTCACTTAATTAGATGACAAATTATGGCTTAGGTGCTCAGATTTCCTCACATTGGGTAGCAAGTGTTGGCTAGAGCACTGTAGGAGAAAAAATTGTGACTCAGATGAACCAGAAAAGAGGAAAAAAGTAAGAAAATAACCTATTTTTCAGAATTTACTAGATGATATCACACCATAACCGTTCTTGGGGATGTAAAATGAGTTCAGGTAAGGCATGAGAAGCTTTGTGCAGGTCCCCTGAGGCACTCAATTCCTCCATGCCTTGGCTTCTGAGATGGAGTGCAGGAAAATCATTCAACAGCCCCCAGCAACACGGAATAATCATTTTGAACAGCCAGCAAGGCAGAGGTTCTGTGCAACTGCAGGTCTGGAGAACTGGGGGAAGGGGAAAGAAAATCCTAATGGCAACGCCTTCCTAATGCACAGCAGGAATTTTATTCAGCAGGAAGAATTAAACGTGTTTGATTCTTCAACCTCAAAGCCCTCCCTGTGACATTCTTCAATGTAAAGGCTCAAGGAAAACCTTTCCCCACTCCATCACTGTTTAAACAGGATGAAATATTCCCAGCTAAATAGCTGACCCCTTGGCCCCCAGCTATTCCAGCAGAATTGGTGTTGCTGCCCTGGCCCACTCATGAATGTGTAAATGGTAAATTTTAACCCCAGGCCACTCAATGGCAGAGCCCAGAGCTCTGAGTGCTGCTCTGAGAACTTCACTCCTCACTGCTGGAGGATTTTTTGGCTTCCTGTCACTCCTGGCTGGGAAAAGAAAAAAGGGGGGATGTCAATTCAGCTCGGAAATATATATATATATCAATAAACATAAAATATAACGGCCAAATCCCATTTGCTTCAGAGGAAATGAGTGTGATGGGGAACGAGGCATTAAACCAGAATGAGAACCTTCAGCCTCAGAGGCACCACACAAAAATCCTCTCTCTGCTGAGTGCTCAGCCTCCTGCTTCCAGTCCAGATTAAAAAGTGTTCAGCTTTATTCAAGCCCAGCTTAAAAATGAGGGGCTGCCAGTGAACAGACAGCAGGAGCGAGGCATGGGGGGAACCATTCTGAGATGAAACATAACACAGATAAAGATCCATCACTAAAAACTGTGCAAACTTCAGGGGGTTGATACCCTAGCAGAGATTTCCGTGGGCTCTTCTTTAATTTCACTAATTTTGTCATCAGCAGAGCTCTGGGCCCAGCTTTATTTGGAATTTCTGCTCTCAGAGGCTGCAGAAAATGCCAGCAGCAGCCCCAGGCACCGAGGAGTTTGGGAATGAGCCCTGGAGGGATGGAGGAGAGAGAGGGAATGACCAACTCTGCCCTTTCATCCCACCCCTCAAACCCACACAAACTCCTTCACTCTGAGCAAAACCCCTCTGAGGGATGAATTCATCACCTGAGTCTTTGGCCCAGCAAATATTTCACTGCGTAAATATTTTTTTTTTTTAAATAATGATGGAAGAACTTGGCTCTCCTCATCAGGTCCCACTCACAGGCCTGCCTGATGGGGTAAAATAGGAATTCCAGCCCATAATTTATGCCAAATAAGTTTGAAAGAAGGATGCTCTCAAACAGAGAGGGTTTTTTTCCCTCCAGAATACAAAATAAGCACCTTCATTTTTGCTTGTTTGTGCCTATAAAATATATTTATATAAACATATATTCAACTAGCTCTGTATGTCTATTTAAAGCTTGGCTTTTTCCATCTCTGTTGGTTTCTGGTAAAAGAATAGACAGCAAAATGCTGGCTGGCTCCAGGGAATGGGAAAAAAATAGGGATTTTCTGGCTGCAGCTGCTGTTTGGAGCAGATCTGTGAGCCCAGGTACAGGTCAGGAGCCCAATATTTGAATTTCTCCTTGGCTCATGTGTCCAAGTCATGGGGTGGGAGGTCCTGAATTCAAACTCTGCTCTATAACCTAAAGGAAAGCTGTTAAAAATTCTCCACAATTAGTAAAATTCCCAGTGTTTTTTGTGTGGTTTTTTTTCCCAAAGTTACCTTTTACAAATCCCTGAATTTTTGCAGTTTTCATCAATTGTTTATTTCCAATGCAACAAGGGGAACGTGCCTGTTTCAGGCTATTCCTGCACATTGAGGAACCGTTCTGCAAGGAAATTTTCTGTGCATTTCATGACTTGATTATGTGAAGTAGGGGGAAAAACATCCAAATTCCTGGGTGTGCCATGAATTTCTGAATTATTCTGCCCACAATAATGCCCACAGTGAGGTGTTCTGTTCTTCCTGACTGTGCTGTGCTCCTCTGAGCCCTCAACACTCAGCCACCCCCAAAAACAATCATATTCTGCTCTTATTTGGGTGACCTCCCTGCTATAAATAAGGACAGGAAGATATCACCAGGGATCCAGTTCCTGTTTAGGGAAGGGGGTTGGGGATGTTTTCTGTGAAGGAAAAAACAACAAAAACCCAGCGGTGTTTTCGCCAGGAGAACGGCTCCTGGTGAGAGTGTGGAGGATCATTCATTTCTCTCCCTTCACTGAGTTTTACCTTAACTTCTGCTCTTTTCCTGCCTGATAAATCTGAGATAAAGCCCAGCTCACACTGAATTTGCTGATTTTAATTGCAGTTTAATTGCAGTCACGTCCCCCACCCCAGATCACGAGCTGGTTTTACACCCCAAAATCCCCTTTGGGAAATCGCTGTTCCCAACCACTGAGATCAGCAGGGCCATGAGCAGATCCCAGCACTGGAAAACACCCAGGCCCTGCCTGGAATACAGGAACTTCCAGAGGGGAAATTCCTGGGAACGTGGGGACTCTGAGATCTCAGGCTGCGCTGAATCCTGGATAAACGTAGATGTTTATGGAAGGTGCCTGGTGGGGCTGGAAATTCCCTTCCTCCCTCTTCCCAAGGGCTGGCTGCTTGTTCCCAGCTCTGGAATAGCAAGATCTGGTAGCAGGGACGAGAGGGAAAAAGGGAAATGTGATCAGAAATAAATTTGGGAAACACGCTGCTGTGTATTCGTAGTTTCCACAATTTCAATTTTTTAAATTTTTTAATTTTTTTTTCAGAGGACGAGCCAACTGCAGCCTGGCCACAGGAGGAGGAGGATGATGAAATGACGATTTTTATGTGCAAAGAATGAGGGCCTGGGCATGTGTCTCCTGCTTTCTGGAGTTATGTAAGGTTTGGAAGGCGGATTTCTCTCCCCACCAAGTCATTCCCTAATCCCCTGCTCAGCCAGCTTGTTAAAGCACCAGGAGGGGGAAGAGTGGCTGGGAGAAAGGCAGGGATGTAGCAGCCATTCACCATTTCCAAGGAGATGCAGGGTTTAAAGAGGAAGCAGGAACAACACTGACAACAGAAACAAAACTTTCTTTCCTTAGAACAACAACAGTGCAGATTTTTATGAGGCGTGGGCTCGGCTGTCCAGCCCCTGCCAGCCCCTCCACAGCCCTGCAGGATGGAGGAGGAGCAAGGCACAGGTTTTTGGGCTGATTTGGATCGCTCACACCCCATCAAAATCCCTCTGGCCTTTCACTCTCCCTTTCAGCTGCAAAGCCCTGTCGCCAGGTTTGCTTCTAATCCTGATATTGCTTTTCTTTTTTAATTTCTGTTTTGGATGACGTTTGCTGTCTGGCTTCCTGGTTCACTTCCTTTAGCTTCTCTCCCCATGTGCTGATCTAAAAGTGCTGCCCAAACAAGCTCCGAAAATAGCAGGAGGCCTGAAGCTGGGAATTGAAGAAAACGATGTCTCACAATTCCCCAATAAACCCACAAAAATTGGCAGCACCTCAGCAGCCTGGTTCAGCTTCAAACCTGTGATTGCAGGGCGGTGGGGACTGGGTTAAGGGAGGTGAGAAATAACTGCTGCCGTTAAAAATTTTGCAGAATTGTGCCCGTGAGCAAAGCAGGCAGGGTTAATCCAAATAAATCCACACAGAGCTGGAGCACGTTCGGCAGGGGCTCTTCAGACCCCTGATTTTAACAGAGTGACCACGAGCTCATCACTCACAGGCAGCAGCAGCTTCCATCTCAGAGCTGTTCATCCATTTTTAGCCAGCCAGGAAGACAATGTCCTTGCAAGGAGCCAGGCTGGAGGTTTAAGGATGCTCCAATGCACCATCTGGAGGCTCAGGACAGCCAGAAAAGGAAGCGCTTGTCACGCTGACTGGGGAGAAATGAAATCCCTCCTCTGAGGCAAACACGGCACTTTCTTCTCGCTAATTGCTCCTCTCCCCATCCAGGGAGGAGATTTGCCACGGCTCCGCTTTGTTTCCAAGGCGCTCCTCGCTGTCACAGCCCCTTTGTCCCACCAGGAGCGGCTCCGAGCCGGTGGAGCTGCCAGGGAATGGGCAGAGGGGCCAGGTGGCTGCTCCTGGCACCCTCTGTGTCCCCAATGTCCCGCTGCCACCTCGCATGTCCGTCTGTCACAGCCTGGCTGTTCTGTCCCCAGCGCCCAGCACCCGCTGCCCCACACCCGAGAGCCCCCCACACCCAAATCCAGGGGGGTGAAACATCTCCCTGCGCCCCTTTCTGCCCCCAGGACCGCTCGGCTCCTCTGTACATCCAATTTTT
>VZSR01000243.1:2225953-2237787 GCA_013398615.1 Brachypodius melanocephalos | reverse complement strand
GATTCTGGACCGATTCTCCGCGGGTTTGGATGCGCTGCTGGTGTGTGCAGCAGCCCTGTGTGAGCGCTGCCTGCAGAGCTCTGGGCTCAGGGGAGCTTTCCCCAGGCTGAGAGAGGAAGAGCAGAGATAACAGAGCCCAAAACCCCAGAACAGAGCCCTGAGCTGCTTGGCCTGGATCTTCTGAGCAAACCCGGCATGCAAAATTCCTCCTGGGTGAGGGTGCAGGACATTTATTTCTTTATCTCTGTGCCCTGCACACCCCCAGGGGGACAGTGAGAGTGTTGGTCTGGACTTGCTCTGCTCGGCAGAGATGAGATTTGGATCGAGGTGCAAACCACAAATTTTGGTCAAAACTTTTGTCAGGTTGGGTCCTGCACAACCAGCTCACAGAATCCTGGGATGGTTTGGGTTGGAGGGGGTTTTGAAGACCCTCTGTTTCCACAGGGAAAATTTCCACTGTCCCAGGCTGTCCAAACCCCGTCCAGCCTGGCCTTGGACACTCCCAGGGATGGAACAGCCACAGCTGCTCTGGGAAAGCTCTTCCAGAGCCTCACATTTAATTTCTTCCATCAATCCATTCCCTGTTTCAGCCCCTTTCTATCCAGTGAAGGAGGGAATATCCTGTGCTTGCCAAAAATGGGTGAGTTCAGAAATGGGCGAGCTCAGAATTCAAAAATGGGTGACAAGAAGTGCAGGGAAAGGGAGTGAACTTTGCCCAATTAATCCTCATTGAAATTGCAAGATTTCATTCCTTTCCCTGAAAGGAAATTCTTTCTTTGAATGAATCTTGAAATCAGAGAACAAAGTCTAACAAACACTCTGGAAAGGAGATATATATGATCGAACAAAATGCAATTGTAAAAAACACAGAAAATTTGGAAATGGAGTGATTACAACCAAATGGACTGAGAGGAAATGAGGGGCAGTGAAAAGGACCAACACTCACCAAAATTACTCCAATTAAATCCTGAAATCAGGGAAGAATTGTAAATTAAAGAGACAGGAGAAGAAACTACAGAAATGAAACCTTAAAAATACAAAAAGGAAAAACTCCAAAACTCCTGTCACAACATCTGCACTCAGCTTAATTTGCTGTTCTTTGCCCTGATCATTTTTTGCCTTATTTCCCTCAAAAAAGGAATATATATCATGTGTGTATATATATATATACACAATACATATATATATAATATATATATATTAATGGAATATATATGCAGTGCTCACTCTGAGCCCTCATTTCCCCCTCAAGTGCTGATTTTCCCTTCTTTAGGTGCAGTGTCTCCCCACCACGGGGACTCTCAGAGGTTCTGTGGGCTCATGGCTCTGCTGAAAAGGCAAAGCCTAGAGATGGAAAATGGGAAGTGGAGGCCTGGCGAGAAGCTGAGCCGGCTCTCACACCGAAAATAGACTCAGGCAAAGCAGCAAGAAGGAAGTCGAAGAAATTAAGGAAGGTGGAAGGAAGGAGAAGGGTGGGGTGCTGAAATAGTTGGGTCAAAGGCAAAAAGAGAGGCTCAAAATAGCCTCCTGCTCTAGACAGCTCTGTTCAGGAAATTTTTGAAGCCTCGTTGTTTTCCTTGTTGCTTTTTCTTTCGGTAACACACGAAATTCACAATATTCCAAATCAGTATTCCTCACTTCTTTTTTGTCGTTTAAAAACCAACAATCACCATGTCAATATCGATTACATCGACATTCACGTGGGAGATGTGGCCAAGAACCCCAAAATGCTGTAGGAAAAGGGGGGAAAAAGAGGGTAAATGATGAGGGACATTTGCCACTGACTAAAACATCCCCCAGCACAGAATTGGGGCTGGGAGTCCCCTGGTGCTACAAGCTCCTTTTGGGGGTGAGAAAAACCTCTCAGGGCTCAGCCTCTTGCCTCAGAGGTTCTGAAGTGTGTGGTTACAGTGAGCTACAGCTGAAGTCAAAGTTTCCACTAGGGGAAAGAGAAAATGAGTGAGGCAGCAAGCTCTGCTCTGAATTTCAGTTTGGGGAGTTTGGCCTCCTTCAGGTCACTCAGGTGATACAAAAGCTGTAAAAATGTACAGTTGTTTTGCTGTTATGATCATAAGTTGTAAACTCGTGGCCAGACTTTAAATTCTAATACCAGAATAAATTTAAAAGCATTAAAAATGATCCTGCGGTGTCTGGCTCAATAATCTGGATTTTTTTTACATGAGGTCTAAGCAAGGGACTCCAAAAAGTTTCAATCCTCTCAAGGAAAGGGTTAAAAAAAACCCCCTCACATTAAAAAATAAATATGTTTGAAGCCTAAAAGGGAACAGGAAATGAAGAATTGTGATAAACTGAGAAACAACGAGATAAAGAAGGATCTAAGACTCTAATGAGAAAACTTCACCACAGACTGGGAAGATTTCCCTGTGTACTTTCCTGATTTTGTTCTGGCCTGTCAGCTCTAAGCCTTTTTATTCCTGTATCTGATCCTGCAGAATATGTCAGTGAATCACACAAAAAAAAAGAAAAAAAAAGAAAAAAAAAAGCCCTAGGAAGGCTTTAATGAGACCTGGATTTAGTAATTATCCCTGCACCAAAGAGTATTTATGCATCTCTTTATCTCCAAGCATGTACTTACAGACTCCAGCCCTGCTCTTATGCAAAGCAGGTGCTGCAAGGTTATTGCAAATCCAGGCTTGGCTTCCCTCCTTCCTTCCAGCACGATTTCCCAGGATTTTAAACCGAGTGTTTGCTGTGATAAAAGGAACTTTGTTCAGCTCCCTGCAAACCTGGGGGTTTGGTGCTGGCAGGAACGCTTGGGTGTGTGTTTTGCTGCAGTGTTTGCTCACAAAAAATTCCCTAAAGCAGCGAAGTCTGGCAAAACCCTCAGCCCTGCACATCCCCTGCGTGGTCTCACTCCATCCCCTCACTCTCCTTGACCCATTTCATTTACTCAAAGACTTCCCAATCCAGCAGGTATCACAAAGCACTGCTTAATTCTCGTGTTTGTGGGGGAAAATCTTCACCTTCCCGTGCCCCCAAATGTCTGTTTGACACTGAAATGGTTCTGCAGCTGTGTCAGAGACCTCAACAGGGCACAGCCATGGTAAAAATCATAAAATATCAGCTCAGCAGATCGCTCCCTCCATCGTTTCAGTCTCTGCTGAGCCACCTGGGTAAACACAAGCAGTATTAAGTCTTAAAAAGTGCCCCGCGTTTTATCTGAGCACAGGGGATGGGATTTGCCAGAGCTCAGGACCTGCTGAAATCCTGCCAGGTTTACAGCACTGACCATGAAGGTGTTCAGCCCCAATTCTGTGGGTCTGTACCCAGAACCAGCCTGATGTGGGTACTACAAACGAATTAAATCTCCTTTTCCCCCTCCTCTCACCATTATCATTTCGATTTTGGACACCTCAGAGGGGGCAGCAATGGGGTGGGAATAGATAAGGACAGAATCCTCATTCTTTTTCCCTGAGAAAAGCTGGTTGTGTGTGAGGATCAGAGGCACAGCCTGGCCTCCACCTCCTTTATCCAAATCCTCAGCCAAAATTTCCATGAACACTCTGGGACTGCTTGGGTACCTAAATCATGGGGGATTTGGGGCTTCCCTTCAGTTCAGCCCTTTGCCCACGAGGATTCCCAGCTGAGCTGCCTGAGCATGAAGTGGCTTTTCTTTGTTTTGGGGTTTTTTTTCCTGTTTCCTTTTTTTTCTATTTTTTTTTTCCCTCCTCCTTTCCCAGCCACCGAGCACAGCTCATACCTCATCCCAGCACTGGGCACTCATTTCCTCCCCTCGCCAGGGCTGGGGGGGAGGCTGGGTTGAGGATGCTCTCTTTGGAGCCCTCGCTATCGCTCTGCAGGCAGGTCTCGGCAGACAGACAGACAGACAGACAGACAGACAGACACATCCCCCCAGGAGCACCACCTCATCCCCAGAGCGCTGCTCTCCCCCGCACCTCGGCGGGTGCTGCTGTGGGGGTGTGCTGCTAAAATTATTCATGGGGAAAAAAATAAAAGAAAACCCAAAAAAAGCCTTTTACAACTGAGAGCCGAGCCCCATCTCCTCTGGGCTCTGTGTGTGGCTGATATCTAGAAAGCAGCCTGAGCAGTGCAGCTTTGCTTTCCTAAACACAGAAGGAGCCTCTTTGTTCCATCTGTTGCAGCCTCTCTTCCCATCCTGAGCCTGTCCTGGGGTGGAATCGCTGATCCAGGGACGATTCCAGCCAGGCACTGGCACTAACAGCAGTGTTAGGAAGGACGAGAACACCTTGCAGTGTTACCACTTCAAAATAAGATCTGTGCTTCCACAATACCCCTCCCTACACCCGGCAGAGTGAGCTCCTGGGAGCTGGGATAACAAAAAGAAATAAATAAAATTTATTATTTAGATTTATTATTTTGAGAAAGGTGCTCACAAAAGTTGGTTGTAAAGTGCTCTCTGTTTTTAAAGATGACTTTGTTCTGCAGGCTCCTGTGGGCATGGTGAAGGATCTTGACTCATGTGAGCTTCCCTTTGGGTAAAGATTTTAAAGCTGCCTGGTGAAAAATAGGCAAGAAAGGAGAATCCATCAGTGAGAGGAATCGTGTGCAGTAAATTTCAGGGGCTGATAGAGCAAGGCATGGCTGGTAAGTCACAGAATGATGGAATCCCAGATGGGTTTGGAGGGACCTTAAAAATCATTTCATCCCCCCCTGCTGTGGGCAGGGCCACCTTCCACTATCCCAGGGTGCTCCAACCCCTGCCCAACATGGCCTGGAGCACCTTTTAACCTTTTCTGTGCACTGAGGCCTCTCACAGGTCTGGTTCTCAAAGGAGCTGAGGCTCCCAGGTCTCTGCTGCACCCCAGGGTCTCTCCAATCTCTTACTACAACTCCTGAGCTGATCAGGATATTTAAACTCGGTGTGGCAGAGCTGGCAAGGGTATTTCATGTCTTGCAGCTTCTGTGTGATAGAAACTCCGTAAGAAAAAAAGGTTCTTGTGATAGAAAATAAATACAAACAGGTTGTTGTGATAGAAAATAAATAGAAATAAGTTCTTGGATAGCTACAGGAGTGCCCCATCTGGAAAAGGTTGGGAGGTTATCCTGGTTATCAGCATCAGAGGATCCTGCCAGACACAAGCCCTAGGACAGGGAAAGCATCATCCCCAGACAGAGCCAGGCTTTGGGAGTGCTCCTGGCATTCCCAGAGCTGCTGTTCCCAGCCAGGGCAGCTCCAGAGGCTGCTCCACATGTTCTCCTGCTGTGGGTGCAGCAGGGAAGGCAGGGCTGTGCTGCAGGCAGGACTCAGAGCTGAGAGCACAAACCACACCAGCACTGAGACAGCTGCACAGGGAGCAGGGATGGTGCACAGGAAATGCTGTCCTGGGAGAGCCAGAGGAGCAGAGTGTGTGTTCCAACAAGAGAACTGTGTCAGGGCCAGCAGCTGAGGCTTTGAGCAGCCAGCCAGCAGTGCAGGTAAAGGGTCAGCAGTGCCCTGCCAGGACCTGCAGCTGCTGCTCAGGGTGTGCACAGAGACAGGAGAGAGCAGAGACAGGAGAGAGACAGGAGAGAGCAGAGACAGGAGAGAGCAGAGACAGGAGAGAGCAGAGACAGGAGAGAGCAGGGACAGGAGAGAGCACAGACAGGAGAGAGCAGGGACAGGAGAGAGCAGGGACAGGAGAGAGCACAGACAGGAGAGAGCACAGACACAGCAGAGGGCACAGCCCCTCCTCATCCTGCTCTGCTCCCACCTCCCAGCAATCCCCTGGGAAGCACAGATAAGGAGGTTCCAGAAATGAGGATTGCTCTCTGTGTGTGGTGTCCCTCCCGTGTCTCCCCACATCCCTGGGGCTACACGGGATCTCAGGCTGCAGCTGGAACCAGACCCTTTTTGTCAGTGCAATCCTCTTTGTCCTGCAGTTTAACATTTCATGCTTTCCCTCATCAAAGCACCTTGGCAAACAAGGCTGGCAAATAAATCCTGTGAAGTGAATTACCAGGGCAAATTCTGCAGGCAGCAGACAGACCTCAGCACCTTTTGGGGGTTTGGGGGGTTTTTTGGATGCTGAGCCCAGCTCTGCCTGGATTCCTGGGTGGAAATGGCTCCATCCTGCCAGGCTGAGACCACGAGGCTTTCACAAGAGCTCAGCATCAGCCTAATTTTACTCCCAGTGGCTTTGAATGAGGCAGAATTAGGCTGGAGCTGAGCTGCTGAAAGCTGTATCCCATCTTCCTCTTGCTGGAGTTGCCTAAAAATAAGGAGTCCAATTAAATCTACAGCAGTACAAAGTATGAGGGAATGTATAATTAATTTAAAAAATCAAAGGCTGTCTTACAGCGCTGATCAGCATTTAGCAATGCTGCCACCAGCTCCTGCTCTCGTCATTCTTCCTTTTTTAATCAGTGATTATTGTTGCATCTCCTGACAGTGTGATCACATATTCTGGTGGTATTTCAACAACTGCATTCCCTGGGAGCTGTAAACATCCCCACAGGAGGAGGATGAGAGAGGGAAGAATTTATTACCCAGCCCAGCCCTGGCCCTGACATTTAACTGGAGCCCTGATATTGGTGAGGGATAAAAATTTGCTCTCTGTGATAGTCAAGGCTTTCATTTCCAGCACAGCCCTGGCGAGAAGCTAAAAGCAGAGACAAGAAATTGCATGTCCAAGGTCATCCCCCAGAGTTGTCACTCTGCTTATTGCTGGTTTTCTGTATCCAGCACTCCCAAAAACATAAAGGGTTTTTTTTGGGGGGGTCTACCAAGGTGGCCACCTGTGAGCTCAGCGCTTTGTCACCTCCCAAACAAGAGTTTCACACTTGCACTGAGGGAGGCTGGGGAGGATGTGCTCCTGACACTTCTCCTGGCAGCAATCCCTGGGAGCTGCTCTGGATTCACGGCAGAGCTGCACTGGCTCCATCTGGGCCCCCCAGGGCAGAGCCTGACTTTTATTTGGGGTGCCAGTGGGACAACAGTGAGGGCAGGCTTGTGTCACCCCTTCCTGGAGCCTCTTCCCTGGGTTATGCCCAGATCTCCCCACTTTCCCCTTTCCTGGTGGCATTTCAGGCTGAATCCCTTCCTTTGTGCCTGGGTTATGACCAAATTTCCCCATTTCTCCCCTTTCTGGTGGCATTTCAGGATGAATCCCCTTCTTTGTGGCTGGATTATGGCCAGATTTCCCCATTTTTCATTTTCTGGTGGCATTTCAGGCTGAATTCCATTCTTTATGGCTGTGTTATGCCCAGATTTCCCCACTTTTCCCCTTTCTGATGGCATTTTAGGCTGAATCCCATCCTTTTTCCCTGTGTTATGCTGAGAATTCCCCATTTTCCCCTTTCTGGTGGCATTTCAGGCTGAATCCCCTCCTTTGTGGCCCAGTTCAAAAACCTCCTGCTGCAACAAGGGCAGACTTTTTTCCCTGGAGGAAATTCTGAGTGGAAATCCCAACCGAGCAGTGATTGCTCCCTCTGTGAGGTGGATGAGCCCTGTGCTGGTGGCATCGCTCCCTCTGAACACAAACCTGTCCCCAGCCCCTGGAGGCCCCTGCAGGGCACCTTTGCTGTGCTGTGGGGGCTTCTCAAAGAGCCCAGGTGATTCACAGGGCCTGGAGACAGAGGGAGATGCAATCCAGACCTGGAGATCACCTGCTGCCACGTCAGGTTATACAGAATACAGAATAGAGAATACAGAATAAAGAATGCAGAATGCAGAATACAGAACAGAGAACACAGAATAAAGAATGCAGAATACAGAATAGAGAACACAGAATACAGAATGAAGAATGCAGAATGCAGAATTCAGAATACAGAATAGAGGATACAGAATTCAGATTACAGAATCACAGAATAGAGAACACAGAATTGAGAATACAGAACCCAGAATTCAGAGTATGGAATACAGAATTCAGAACTCAGAATTCAGAACACAGAATACAGAATTCAGAATTCAGAACACAGAATTCAGAATACAGACTACAGAACACAGAATTTGGCATTCAGAATTAATTCAGAATACAGAATTCAGAATCACCAGGTTGGAAGAGACCTCCAAGATCATCGAGTCCAACTCAGCCCTGACACCTCAACTAAACCCTGGCACCAGAGCCACATCCAAGAAAAAGGAATAAATAAAATGAGTGGCAGGTGCTCACAAAAGTTGGTTGTAAAGTGCTCTCTGTTTTTAAAGATGACTTTGCTCTGCAGGCTCCTGTGGACATGGTGAAGGATCTTGACTCATGTGAGCTTCCCTTTGGGTAAAGATTTTAAAGCTCTCTGGTGAAAAATAGGCAAGAAAGGAGAATCCATCAGTGAGAGGAATCGTGTGCAGTAAATTTCAGGGGCTGATAGAGCAAGGCATGGCTGGTAAGTCACAGAATGATGGAATCCCAGATGGGTTTGGGTTTGGAGGGACCTTAAAAATCATTTCAGTCTTTTTTTATGTGAAATTCCTCTTTCCCTCTGCCTTTTCCTTGCCTCTGGCTGTGCCCCAACCCTTTTTCCCTGCACATTTAGCCCAATAATTCCCCCAATTCCTGCCATGGGTGATGTTATCCTTCACAAAAATCACTGTGCAAGGCTCTCCAATTAATCCAGGCAGGCAGAAAATAAATAATTGTCAGAGGTGAACTATCCCCAGCCTGGTCCTGCACTGCCCAGGGGGAGGATCTCTCACCTCGAGCCAGGGAAGGAGCTTTAACATTTGACTCACCAATTCTTTATCCTCAACGAAATTACTTTTATTAATTTATTATTATTATTATTATTATTATTCCCAATTTAAAAAATATTATGGAAAGATCAGCCATCCCTAAGTGAAATTCAGATGGAAAGCCTATCCCTGCTGTAGAGCAGCTCAAGGAGGACAAAACTGGATCTCAGGCGTCTCAAGGGACTTTTATTTGTACAAACATCAGCCCTGGGCTGTGTTGAGACTTTTTCTGTCTGTTAAACAGAAAAAAAGAGAAACTTTCCTTTTCAGCTTGAAATGCAATTTCCTGCATTATTGAATGTTCTGAAAATTTAATATTCTGTTCAGTGCATTTCTGAAGGATCACCCCTCCCAACTGATTCAGGGTTCCAGGATCCAGCTCTGCTGCTGTCAGATTTAAAAATAAAGATCTCCACAAGAGTGTTTTTTATGTAAGGAAGAGTAATTTTTACTTCTCTGCTTCTCTTTGCTGACTGGGCACTGGTTTCCAGCCATAGGCTGCCGCTCTGAACGACGCATTTGAAGTTATTTTTGAGATGTGTTATTACCCTGGAGTTGCATCTCTCCCTTTTTGATGCATAATTTAGATTTTTAGCCTCTCATAAATTACATGCCCAAGGAACTGCTGATGCCTCTGGGAAAGAAAAAAAAAAAACAACAACCAACTCCAACAACAATAAAAACCGTACAAAGTATTCTTTGTGGAGAGTGCTCTGGATATGAACACATTTATGTTTCTCTGAGTTTTTCCCCTATTTTTGTCTCTGGGATGTTTACACAAACACAGAACCTCCACTGTCGGGTGATTCACCCGGATCAGGGGGATCTCGTGAATTCTCCCATCATCTGCAGCATGAAATCACAGCCCTCTGTGGCACCCCGATGGATGGAGCAGAAAAGAAAAGAAATTTGCTTTTTCTGATGGAGAATGTTCTCCCTTGCAGAAAATCTCAAGGAAAACCAGGATTATTAAAGCTGTGAGGGGGTTTGAGTAACTCAATCTCGTGCTGGATTTGCTTCTATTCTGCTGCTTGATGTTGACAAATCTATTTATTTTTGGGTGCATTTTATCCTCTGCTCAAAATAGAGGCAGGGAGGTCTTTGCCTGTTGCTGCTTTTCTTTAGGTTACCATAGAATTTCTTCCAAAGCTGCTGGAAAAAAAAATTCCCAGTGGCTTCCAAATGGCTCTGACCTTAACATTTCTAATTAAAGGTGTGGGCATTTTGGACAAGTGCATGAGATGCCACAGCTCCTTTCTGAACCTGGCTTCAAATTAGCAATGCCAGGCCTGCAGTTAATTAAAATCAGGGAAAATAAACTTTCTGTTGCAAAACAAACTGAAGGTTTCTGAAGGCTCTGCACTGTACCCAAATCATTGTGACTGAGTTCATCTGCGTTCCTTGAGGTTAAAAAGAAAATTTTTTGCCTGAAATCATCTCTCCAACAAAATCTGAGGTAGAAGGGGGGATGGGGGGGAAAAAAGGCAAAAAATGGGATTTTTTTTCTAAGTATTGGAGGCAACATCAGCAGGGTTTTAAGTGCATAATTTATAAGGGAAGTGATTCAAATGAAGTTAGGCACTTTAAAAAATCAGCAGAGTGTTGAGGACATAATAACCCTTGAAGAATGTTAAAAGCCTTTTCACATTCGTATTATTCGAGTTCCTCGCTCCTGTAATTTCACCTGGGTTTTTTTTTGAAAATTTTGTTTTTGTCATTTGAATGGCACAGCTCCTGACAGCCAGTGATTATTTCAGAATCAACGAGTTTCAACAGAAAAGGCAAAGTCGATCCATCTCCTTCCTGTCTGGCCAGAAAACCTTAAGAAAACGACTTCAGTGTGTCCTCAGTGCTTACAGGAACAAAAAGAAATCTCAAGTTTTCATGAGATTTAATTTGATCATTAAATCTCACTGTCTTTAAGCCAGCCCCGGCGGTTTCTGTCCTTATCAACCCCCGAGTTTTGCGGATTTCTGTTGGAGGAGGTACAGGATGGAGAGGGCAAAAAAGCTCACAAACTCCAACCCTCAAACTTTGTGGCAGTTCCCCAAAGTTATTAAGAATCGATGGCTGTTTTGGTGAGGGTGTGGCTGATTTTTTTTCTGTGCCATTCACAGGGAGAGCTCCAAGAGCATTTTTGGGGCAATCCACCACCATGGAAAAACCTCCTCATTAAAGTTCCCATCATTTTCCTCCTCTCACATCAACATTAATTTAATTATTTCAGACATTTCCCGCACCAAAAAAAAGATCTTCCTTGAGGTTTTTAAAAATCTTTTGGCCTCCTGCAGCAGCTGCAGGACCTTTGCTAAAAACAGGAGCACAAGATCCTGGAGAAAAACCAGGATCACACCTTGCCCAAATCCATGAGGATTAAGCACTTTATGTAGCCTGAAAAATCAATTTTTTTTTTCCTTGTCTGACAGCTTCCCATTCCCAAACCCAACACGGTAATTTTGGCCAGCGTGGAGAAGAGGTGAGATTTTCCAGCTTGGGTTTATTTTTAGGGAGCGGGGTGCTTTGATGACAAGAGAAAAGTTCTGCTGAAGCATTCTGTGAACATTTTAGACCCGAACACCTCAGCCTCGAACATTTCAGCCTCGCCTCACCTTTGTGTGATGGAAATTTGGGGTCACGTTGGGTTTATTCTCCCCCAGGTTTGTTATTAAACCTCACCTGCAGGCAGGTTGGGTTTATCAGCCCGCAGGGAGAGGAAAGGGAACAACGCAAACTCCAAACACCCGGCACAAAACACCAAAAAAAGGGCTGGAATTGGCTTCAAAGGGAGCTCAAACAATAACCTTTGAGTGGATTCCATCACTTCCCCGATTCCCTCTCGCCTTATCTGGGTGCCAAGCGCTGTGCCTGCGCTACAATGGCTGCATTGTTCTGTCTGTGCATTTTGGGAACTGCTGCTCTCTACAACACAATTGTCTGCTGACACCCATTCCAGCAGGCCTTTAACTCCTTCCAGCCACGGCAACCTCTTCCAAAAAGAGATTTTTTTTTAATATTGTTGGGGATGTTTTTGGTGTTTGTTTTTTTTTTTTAATTTATTTTATTTTTTTATTAAGAAAATAATTGTCTTGCGACAGTTATTCCAGCAGAGATTTAACTCCTTCCACCCACAGGAACTTTTTCCAAAAAGGTTGTTTGTTTGGTTTTTTGTTTTTGTTTTTTGGTT
>VZSR01000243.1:2206656-2225913 GCA_013398615.1 Brachypodius melanocephalos | reverse complement strand
GGGGGGTGTTTAGTTTTTCTAAAAATTTTATTTTCATTTTTTCATTAAGAAAATAACCGTCTGCTGACACTTATTCCAGCAGAGATTTAACTCCTTCCACGCACAGGAACCTCTTCCAAAAAGGTAGTGGTTTGGGGATATTTTTTTTGTTGTTGTTATTATTTGTTTGGTTGGTTTTTTTTAATTTTCTGTTTGGTTGGTTTATTTGTTGTTGTTGTTGTTTGTGCCTTTTCCCCCCCTTTTTAAAAAATGTTATTTTTATTTTTTCATTAAGAAAATAATTATCCGCTGACACTTATTCCAGCAGAGATTTAACTCCTTCCACCCACAGGAACCTCTCCCAAAAAGGTTTTTTTGTTGTTTTTGGTATTTTTTGGGTTTTTTTCCCCCTCCACGAAGAACAGAAAGAAACCCAAACCTGCGACTCTCGGTGTTAGATAACATGTAAATGATGGTGAGTCACGGTGGAAAATCGTCGATAAAAATTGCACAAAGGCTTATTTCAACACCATCTCATGATCCCTCCGCTGTGCCTGAGCGTGTGAGATGCACTCACACACACACTCCAGAATAACGCTGCTGTTCGTCCATCCCCCTGCCCTGCAGCTGCCTTGGGAGAGCTGAATCCACAATAAAAATGGCCATATTCATATTTTCATACCCACCTTCCCCACCGAGGCACGAATGAGCCCTGGACCAGCTTTAATCCCGGATACATTTGGGACAAGCACTCCGATTTTCCCCACATTTTTTTTCCTCCTGGGAAAGATTGCTAGGTTACGAATGGGATATTCCTAATTTGCAGCCTGGCAAACAGGCAGCTGCTGGGTGATCCCAAGAACCCACAGAGCAGGGATGGATTCCAAGGGATGCTTTCCCAGCTTTCACTCCAAGAACCACAGCAGAACTGCTTGGAAAGAAGGTCAGGACAGGCAGAAGATCTGGCTTGTGGCAGGAAACACTGAGAACAAGGTGCTGGGAATTTTTTTTTTCCCCTCAGTGCATGTGGTGTTTCTGTAACTCAAGCTGCAGCAGCAGCCAAGCTCTGAAAACAAACCCAAAAGAAGAGCCAAATGTGTCAGTAGGAGTTTGGAGAGCAATTCCAGCAGTGCCTGAGAGTTTAGGGATGGAGGATGTTCCTTTCTCCTGAATCAGAAGCCCTGTGCTAAGGAAACATCCAGAGAGGAGAGACGAAACAGCCTGGCCAACAAAAGATTTTATTTCCTGAATAAATAAAGGTTCGCAAATAAGAGCCAGAAATCGCGGTGGGATTTCTGGAGAAAGGCTGAAAAAGGCAGGATGGTGTTAGAGAAGGAGTTTCCATCTTGCTCATCCTGCCCAGCTCCCCACAGCCCAGAATGTTCCCCGTGGGATCCTTTTATTTCCTTCTCCAGCTCAGCTCGGGGAGGCTGAAGGAACGGGGCCAGCCGACCTCACAATTAGAGATGTTCCTCCTCATGCCTGCCCGTAATTTGTCTGCTTATTTTCATGCATTAGCCTTTATGAGCTTCACGAGGCCACCTTAATTGCATTCCCTTCTGCTTGCTCTGGGAAAGGATTTTTTTTTTTTATTTTTTTTTTTTTCACGTACTGAAAGCAGGGTTTGGAGCCAGAGTTCTTTGAGCAGAAAACTCTGGCAGGGACCATCATCATCATCATCATCATCATCATCATCATTCTCTCGTCCCATCCAGGCCTGCCATCACAGCCCTGTCACCCACACAATGCCCATTTTATTCCTTTCATTCCCTCAGGACAGCTCTGCATTTTCCCTGCTTTGCCCACAGCTCTCTCCCTCTGGAGGGAGGCAGACAGCAATCATCATCTGAAAAATAATAATAATTAAAAAAACCCTCTCAGAAAGGTTCCTGGAGGATTGAAAAATCCATTTGTGGTTGGTTGAGAAGGCTCCTGCACCAAGAAGAGCCAGATCACTGTGAAAGCTGAATATTCCTGTCAAAGGCTCCTGGTGTGTATTTGGTGATGAGCTGCCTCCCTCAAACCTAAAACGAGCCCATAAAGAATTTATTCACCATAAAGAATTTATTCCATATATCAAACCTAAATTTCCTCTCTTCCAAATAATAAAAAAAAAATCTGCTAAGAATTTTTCCCAACAAATTTAACTCCCAGTCATTTTTAGGAGAGGAAATAGAAGGTAAAGAAATGTGGCAAAATGGGGAAAAAAAAAAATCAGACTTGACGTTTTGTAATCTGCAGTGCTGAGGTGTGTGATGGATGGGGAGAGAAACAGGCACCGAAATTTGGGCTCATTAAGGAACATTCACAGGGCTGGAATTCAGCCCCAGGAAGCAGTTTTGGGTTTTGGCTGCAGCCAGATGAAGTTTCACAGGGAACAAACCCACGAGGGTGCCACGGAAACGATCTGGTTTAATGCTTAAATGCTTAAATGGAGGAGCCAAGAGTCTGACAAGCTGCCTGAGGGCTCTCATCATCATCATCATCATCATCATCATCATCTCCCCAGCGGGACAGGGCCAAGCTGCTCTTGTTTGGTCACCAAGTGCCATTTGCAGGGTGCCTGACTTTGATCAGGACCTGCTTCGTTGTCTCAGGAGATGAAAAGACCCCAAAACTGCCTGTGCACAAGCAGAGGAGCAGAAAAGATCCCAAGAGAGCTGCAAAGACCCCAAAAGTGCCTGTGCACAGGCAGAGATGCTGAAAAGATCCCAAAAATGTCTGTGCACAGGCAGAGGTGCTAAAAAGACCCCAAAAGAGCTAAGAAGACCCCAAAAGTGCCCGTGCACAGGCAGAAGAGCTATAAACGACGCCAAAAGAGCTAAAAAGACCCCAAAAGTGCCTGTGCACAGGGAGAGGAGCTGAAAAGACCCCAAAAGTGCCTGTGTAGAGGGAGAGGAGCTGAAAAATCCCCAAAATGCCTGTGCACAAGCAGAAGAATTAAAAAGACCCCAAAAGTGCCTGTGCACAGGCAGAGGAGCTAAAAAGACCCCAAAAGAGCTGCAAAGACCCCCAAAGTGGCTGTGCAGAGCAGAGCAGGGCGAGATGTGAAGGCTCAAGGCTGCTCTAACCACCAAGAATCAGCTTCATCCCCCTCCCGCCTCCCACACAGCACTAGAAATAACTCGAAATAATTTCTTTAAGTGTGTCTGGATTGCAGCTACGCACTCCGCGACTTAAAGGGACGGCGTTTCACCCCGGAATAAAGGTGGATTTTCCATTCTTTGAGGGGAAGCATCGCTCCTGCCCCCAATTTCCTGAGTTTTTTTTTTCCTGAATGCCTCTCAGCGCTCAGCGGATTGAACTCCAGGCTGCTGTCTCATTACCCTCATTAGCAGAGAGAAAAACCACAGCACAAATGGGCTCAGCAGCTAAACTTAGCACACAGTAATTCAGGGAGAGCACAAGGAACGAGATAATTCTCCCATCCTGCTAGCTGAATATTAGAAGGGGAAAAAATAAAATAAAATTGCATCTCTTCTTCCTTCTGCTTCTGTTGTTTGTTGCCTCAGGCATTTTCTTCTTTTTTTATTTTTTTCTTTTTTTGGTGGGTAATAATACATTCAGGGCTAAGAGTTAAGCAGAAATGTTTGTGGCAGAGTGCTGGGGACATCGTTCAGAGAGGAGGAGTAGGAGGAAGCACATGCAGGGAAATTTCACGTTGGAATTATGCAGGCTCACTGGGGCTGGAAGCATCTGACTGAGTCACGTTGTGAATGTTATTAACGTGCTGAAGAGTTCAGATCTCTGCAATTGTCTCTCCTTTTCTCTAAAGAGTTTTGCTGTGACAACAGCCAAGTCCAGTTGCTTCCAGGAAATTCTGATTTTCATTTATTTAGCATATCAGTACCATTGTACCATTAATTTGGGTTTTATCAGCAGAGGAATATCCCTGAATGTGTTTTGGTTTTGTTTTAATGGGCTCCACTCATTTTGACCTTGCAAATGGGCAGGAGAGCTGATAAACCCAAGGTTTTGCTGGTTTTACCACTGAACTGTGAGAGAGAAAATGAGCTGAAAGATCCAAAAGAACCTCCTTTGGTGGTTTCTGTGCTCACAGCTTGGTCGGGACAGGACAGCCCAAAAAAAGGAGAGGATTTCAGCTCACACTTTTGGCATCATCTTCCCCATCCCCCTGAATCATTTAGGTTGGAGAGGACCTGTGAGACCACCGAGTTCAATCCTTCCCCCAGCCCTGCCCATGTCCCCAAGTGCCACATCCACTGCGCCTTCTGTAATTCCACCTGCTCCCTTCTTCTGCCTCCACGAGGGGATTAAAACCGTGTTTTAGCGCGTGGCATCCATCCAGGGGTTGGAAAAAATGCTCTTCAAGGCCTTTCCCAAGCCAACCCATTCCATGCCCGTGTGACTCTGGAGCAGGGATGCACTGGGGAATCCCCCCCAGCCCTGTGGGCTGCCCCCGAGATGTGACTTTTGGGCAGCCCTGCCCTGGGAGTGTTTCCTGCTCGCTGCTGAGTAGGAAACACTCAAAGAACCACTTCCTGTGCTGCCAGTGGGGCAGGATGAAAGTTGCTGTGAGTTTTGCATTTCTCCGAGCCCTGACAGCCTCAGCAGAGCGCAAACAGCCGCTGTGTTACCCGAGGGAATCTCCCGAGCCTTAAAGCACCTTTCCCCCCTGTTTAGAGCCTAAAAAAATGCAATTACAGCCCCCAGGCTGACAACTCCCAACAACACAACCCCCCCAGACAAACCCCAGAGCTCCTCATTTGTGGGAAGGCTCCGAAATGCTCTTTTAAAGGCACGACACCTGAGCGGGGTGTCAGCTCCCATTCCAGCTTGCCGGCAACAAAGCAGAGAGCAAAAGGAGGCAGTGAAGCCCTGGCAGCCTCCGAGCCTCATCTCGCTTCCTTTCCCCCTCCTCGGTGGCAGATGGCAGCTTGGCAGGGGTGTTAAAGCTGCTCACAACCAACGGGGTGGTGTTTCTTGGAGTGCTCCATCCTTTTCCACGGGAACAAGCCATCCCCTCTTCGCTAAAGCACGGCACAACCCAGCAGCCAAGAGAGGAAAATGCCACTGGGGGTAAAAGAAAATGTTAAAAAAAACGACACCACCTACGCCCCCTCTCAAATAAACAGGGTTGTTTACTATATTTTCTCGTGTCTTTTGTCAGTTCAAGAGCTGAGCCCTGTGCGCTGTGCACAGCCATGAGGAATGCTGAAATGTGCAGGGTGGGAGCTGCTGTTTGCTCAGAGGACGAGACACAATCCCTGCCCTGAAGTGCTCACGGCTTAAACAGAGGAGGGAATAAACACTGCATGGGGTAGAGGATGGAATAAAATATCTTTGGGACCTCTTAACTCCTAGTTAAAGCGGGTCATATGTGTTGTGCAGGTCTCAGGTGTTGTTTTATGAAGTTTTCTACTCCCCAAGCCATGTGGTTTCTGCAGCAGCACCATCATTTTGGGTTTTTCCCTTCGCCATAAGCTTGGCTGTGTCTGGGAGGGTCCAGCTGGCTGAGAAGCCACAAAGGAGGTGAATCCAGAATGGAATGGGAAGCCAAGCTGGAAGCAGGAGCTCTTAGGGACAGGGGGATGGGGATTTGGAGAGCAGCTTTCACCCAGGACACCCCACTCTGCACCCCCAGGGCGTCCCCCCAAGGTGACATCACACAGTGCTGTGAAATGCCCTGAGGTTTTTTGCGTAAACCACTATTTTTTTCCAGTGGAATTGTTGTTAAAAATAAGTAAATGTGGCAAACACTGAATAGTTACACACCCCCCAGGCCCGGTGTGAGATGTGTGCAGGATGTGTGACTGGGGGGTTGGGTGGGGGGAGCCCGTGGTTATAAAACTGCCTGATATTTGGTCACTCACATGACTCTCAGCTCTGCTCCAGAGCTGAAAACTGAGACCTGTTTGTGTGACTCTTTTTCCATCCCGTCAGCAGCTGAGCCTCCTGTCAGCTCCTGCACCTGCTCAGGGCAGAACCCCCAGAGCAGCCTCCAAACGCTGCTCAGCCTTCAAGTGAGCCGTGCTCAGATGAGACTCTGCCCTCCCAGGCCTGCAGGGAGAAGTTTTGGGTTTAATCCCAGCGTCTGGTGTGCATTTGGTTGCAGAATGAAGGTTCACTCATCCTGAGCATGCACCATCAAAGTGCTTCTGCCCCATCTGGGTGCAGCCCTCATCTCCACAGTCCTGCTGTCCCTGGACGTTTTGGCCTCTCCTAATTCTCCTACAAGCTAGGGAGAGGGAGAATCCTATTGCAGTGGATCTGCTCTGAAGGAAGAGGGGTAGAAGGCTCTGAGCTGTGCTCACCTGGCTGAGCTGGTGGAGCAAGCTCTGTTATCAAGAGTTGGGACTTGAATGAACAAACAAAAGAGGCACCAAAGGCATGGAAGGCGTTTTCCCACCCACGGTGCAGACACAGCAACTCCTTGATCTGCCACCAAGTGAGAGCCCAGCTGTTCACTGCTCTCAGCCACCTCTGGAGGCTGTGACCTTCCCTTCCAGGTCGGAGGAAATGTGGTGGCAGGGATCCCAGCGCTGTCACAGCCTGGCTCAGCTTCAGCTGCAGGATTGATGCTGAGGCACCTCCAGCTCCTTGTGGTGCAGATGTCAGCTCACATGGGGCTCCTTTCTTCTGGAGAATGGGGCAGAATTTCCTCCCAATATTCCTGTATTGTTTCCCCTCCACTTCCAGTTCACTGTTATCACCCATCCAAGAACAAGCTCAGCCAAGAATCCAAGGAATTGGGCACTGGGATTTGCTTGTATCACACTGCACCTGATGCTTTGGGAAGGCTGAGCTGGAACAGAGACTGCACAGAGCTGGAGAATAAAGCAGAAATTTATTGAAAGGGCTTTAGGATACACCTTGGGCAAGACAAGAGCCTGGCCAGGGCTGCACCCAAGGTGGACCCAAAATGGGTCCAAAATGGACACAAAATGGTCACAAAAATGGATAAATGGTCACAAGGTCTCACAATTTTATAAGTTTTGGTCCATTTGCATATTGAGGTTTAATTCCAGCTCCAGGTTGTGCAGTCCCATCCTTCTCGTTCCTCCCTCCAGCCACCCTTGGTTGTGCTTTTGGGCTGAAAGTTGTCCTTGGTGTGCAGCAGGAAAAGGATTTGTTTTGTGTCCGTGCTGTGTGCAGAGCTGAGTGACCCTGACTGTGAGCTCAGAGCTGCACCCCTGGGTGCACAGAACATGAAAAACATCAAAGCTCAACCTTAAGGCGTCACACCAGGCCTCTGTAAACTGGTTTATAACTCTGCTCATCCCAGGGCTGGCTCAGAGCAGAGCCACATGACTACTCTGCCTGATAAAGGCTCGCTCCTGCTCCTGCTGAATAATTTCTGGGCTGTTCCAGCAAGGCTGAGCTCAGAGCATTTCACAGAGAAGCGTGACACGGCCGTGCTGGCAGCCAGGAGAACAGGGGGCACTGGGCAGATAAGAATCTCACACTGAAATGTTAAGATAATTTTTTTTTTTTTTCATCTGAAAAGGAGAAGGGGGATTTCCCACTTCTGCTAAATGCCTTTTGGCTTGCCATCAAGAGAGAATTCAGCTCAGCTCTACCCACCAACATCTTGCGTGCAGTAACTTGTGTCCTCAGCTCTCTCCTCTTCCTTCAAAAACCAGCAAGACTGAACCCTAGATTTTAAACTGTACTTGCTATGATTTAATTACAAGCCAGATCTCTGCTCCCACTGATTTCATGCGTCTTTGCAACATTCTCTTTGGAATCTGCATTACACTGCTGCCCTCAGCCTGGGGTCGCAGCAAGGAGATGGCCAGCCCGGATGAACCATGGCTCTGAAACCCTTCCAGGGTTTAAATCTATCTGACCCAACTGTCAAAACTCACACTAAATTAATAACTAAACTCTTCTAAATACATTTAAAAGAGTTAAGGCTATGCCCATGCTTTCTCTAATAAAAATATTAAAAGAGCACCCACAGGAGTGTTTGAGGAATAGAGGGCTTGGATATCTTTGGGGAGAGAGGGAAAGCAGACGTTTGACTTTATTTTACCAATAAAACTCAGTCCTCTCTGCTGAACCAGAACTCAGGTTTGGATGCTTCCAGATGTGGTTTAAGCTACCTAAAATAAAAGCTCAAGATGCAAGTCTCTATTCAGACAACCTGAGATCTGAGCTTGAGAGTTTTTGTGCTCAAAACCAGAAGCAAACACTCTTGAGTGCTTTGAAGATGCTGCACTAAGTGCTGGGACTTACTGGCACACATTGTGGTTAAATGACAAATACATTCAGAAAGGGAAATTAAAATTAGCATTGGCTAACAGGAAAGTTAATAAATGGTGAGATTTTATTCATCAAGCTGCTACCAGAGTGATCAACAAGACCTACAGATATGTTGTAGGGCAGGTTTGTGTTTCCAGTGGCAGCCTTTGCACACGATTTCCTCGTGGCTGAATCATTTCACCCCACAGACCCTCCAGGATAATTCACTGCGTGATTAAGATGCATTTTTCAGTTTTATTGCGTGATGTTTGTCATCAGTTCTTCATGTTCTTTTCCAAACCCACAAGCTCTCAGGGTTTCTCCACTTCTAATTCTGATGGTAGAGAGAGGGGAAAAAAAAATAAAGAAGAAACCAAACCACACCTTGGCCACCAACGGCTGCTTGACTTCAAATATCCATTGTAGGAACATTGTGTCTGTGTGGATAAACGTCTGCACATGCCTGGATATTTCTAGAAAATTGGTATTTTCTGTGTGTTTTTACAGCCACCAGCCCTGAGGAACCTCAGGGATTTTTAGCATCACGGATCTGTTGTGTTTGCATGGATTTCCCACTGCCTCGGGATGTTTTGGGGGAGCTGGAGAGTTGCAGGAGTGCTGCAGGGATGGAAGGAGCCATCTGCTTTCCCTCCCCAGGTTCAGGAATGCACAGCAGACAAACTGGGTCCTGACAGCTTCCCTGGGACTGGGAGGAGGCAGAGCAGGGAGAAAACCCCAATACCAGTGCTTGGGTGGAAGAACAGACCTCCACTATCTTCTGCCACTCTCTTGTGCCTTGTGAGGATTACGGAGAGACTGAAAAGCCAGAAGTGATCCAAGAAACCAGAAGAACACGACTTACAAAAGGTCAGAGCAGTTCGAAAACCTGCACACTTCAGGAGAAGAAGAATTATTGTTCCTCTTCTTTGAGTGTGTCATGAAGAGCCGGGGAGAGGAGACACAAAAATCCTGTATTTCAACATTTCTTTTCACCTGAGGTGGGCCAGCAGCCAAATCACCTGTCAGCAGAGCAGGGCTGCAGGCAGAGCAGGGCTGCAGGCAGAGCTGACCCCAGTAATAAGCACTGCTGGCAGATTTACAGCTCCACAGCTCTGACCTTTGTTTCCTGCCCCGAGCAGGAACAGTTTCCTGCCGTGCTCCTGGGAGAGGAAAGGGGTGGAAAGCGAGCCAGGGGCTGTTTCTGGGATGTGTTCAGTGCTCTGAGCCATCACGCCAGGGGGGATATGAGATTCTGCAAAAGCAGAGACCCTGAAAAGGGAAAATATCTGTACAGAGACCCCAGCAAAGCCGAGGAGCACGGCTGGGAAGCATTACTGTGATGGGGAGGGAAGGTGGCCACGTGTTCCCAGTGATGCTGAACGGCCTCTGTGGGGAGGGTTGTGCTCTGCACCTGCCTGGGAGCTCACACTGCCCATGGCCACCTCCACATCTGCTCTTCTTGCTTCCCCAAACCTCTGCAGAGGTGTCCCCTGGCACGGGCAGCCTGCCTGAGTGACAGTGGCACCGAGCTGGGTGCTCCCAGGGATTCAGGAGCATCCCTAAAGTCAAAGCAAAAGTTAATTCAGTGCTCTCTGCAGACTTTAAGCAGTGCCAGCAGAGCACAGCACGCTCTGGGGGCTGCAGGGCTGGGTTTGTTGGGTGTTTGCTGTGTGGAACCATTCTGAACACGTGCAGAGCGGGGAAATGACTCTGTTCTTAAACCAGGCTGTGCTCAGCTCGCTCAGGGAGGCAGAAACAAAACATTCCTTCAGCTCAGTCCATGCCATTCACTGAGATCAACGGCATGTAAATATATGTTTATATTCTTCCTTAAATCAGAACCTAGAAGTCCTTCTCTGCAAGCCCCAGCAGGTCCCATTCAGCCCCCAGCACAGGAGATTCACCGTCACGATTACTGCAAACATTGCCAGGTTCCCTTCCCAGCCTGGCCTCCTGACCAGCTGCAGCCCTGCCAACCTCCTGGCCAGGCTTCTCACATCTCCAGAGCTCTCTGGGATATCAGCAGTACACAAGCCAGGCAGGAAAATCAATGCTTGCAAAGGCTGCAGCATCCAAGGGAATGATTCCTCTTCAAGGCAGCGTGCTCTGAATGAGGCCGGACAAAGGGAAGCTCTGACAGCCATTGATTTTTGAGGGAGAGGAGCTGCATCTTGAAAACGAGTTGTTTAAAGGTGAAGGCAGAAAAAAAAAAATCCATGCTGGCTCGGGGAAGGTGATTGTGGCTGTGCAGGGGGAGCAGGGATGAGGCTCCACCTCTAATGAGGAGAATTGAGAGGGGCTGTGCTGCAGACACACGAGACGGGGAGAGCTGATAACGAGAATGAAGAACTTCCTTTGATTATTGCCTCTCATTTCCTATAATGCAATCTACATCTTGAAAGAAAGCTCTTGTGTTTGCTGTTGGATCCCCCTGCCTCCTCCGCGTGCTCAGAAGATCTTAAGCAGCAGCAGCATTGAAGGAGAGAGGTTAACCTAAGCGAGGTAGAATAGAAACATCTTTTTTTCCTGAATTTTAAGATGCAACGTAACACCACAGGTACAAGAAGAGCCAGTTCAGATAAGCAGCCAAATCTGGCAGGCAGGAAAGTGCAGAACTTGGCTGTGAGAGCAGTGCTGAGAGAGAATCACCAGGACCAAACAGGAGGGGATGGAGTCATTGTCCAGATACCTGAATGCTTTTTAAAATCTAGCCCCAAATCACCACTGAAAAACAACCACTGAATCCCTAGATTATGGATTAATAGATTCCTATCATTCCTGGACATCCCATCCCAGGCTGTGTGCTCTGACTGGACTGGGGATGTGGCTTTGGCCAAAGGACAGGCTCAGCTTGCCACCAGCAGGTGCAGATTTTGGATGCTCCCATTCCAGTTTCCGAGGAGGGCGCGATGCACCTGGCAGAGCTCACACACAGCCTGCTTTGCCATGTTGAAACCCCAAAAACTGACAGCCAGTTTGGAAAACTGAAGTGGAATCCTTCTGTCCTTGCACTCCCCTCACCGTGAAGGAGGATGTAGATAACACCCCTCACCCTGCTGATGGCAGGAAAGCTGCTGGAAACTTCTCTGCCTTCCTCAGCCTGCAGTGGGAGGCAGAACAGCCCCAGCTCTTCCAGGGCAATGCCTGTGCTCAGAACCCTGCTCCTTCAAGGGCATGAGGGCCATGGGCACAGCAGAGGATGGGATTGCCCCTCTCAGAGCAAACACGATGTGCCAACACATCAGAGAAAAACCCTCCTTGATCAGCACCCAGACGAAATGAAATTGGAGCCGCTGGTCCTGATCACCCAAAGGAGCAGTTCTGGTGTGGGATTGGCCCTTAGCTCACGGTGACACCAGCACCGAAGCGCTCCCAGCAGAGCTCCACCCTGCACGGGCTTAAAAACCAAAATTGTTCCAAGGCCGTGCTGAGTAACCCCAGCTAAGACCAAGGGAGCTGCTGATGTGTTTGAACTTGAGCAGCACCTTTGAACCCTCTGCCAGGCTGGCACCAAAATCCACCCTGGGTTCCTGCCCCGAGGTGGGATCCGCATGTGGGGACCTGTGTGGCTGCTGGGAGCATTCCCTCTGCCCAGCTTTGCCCTGAACTTCAAAAATCACGGGAATGTTTATCCCTTTAACCTCCCTCAGCAGCTCCCAAACCTGGCTGCTGATATTCCCTGCTTGTTTTACCACCACCATCACCACCAGGAAAGCTACAGCTTTCAGGAATTTCCATTGCAACCAAAAACTTGTCTCTGCTTTGACTCATACCTTGAAGCAAAGGGACAATTATCTAATCACAACACTCAATCCCGTTTCTGTAAGCTCATCTAAATTGTTCAAACTGCTTCAGATGCTTCAGTGATTAGAGAGATATTCCACAAATAAACTGCCTGCGTGTTCCTGACACTCAGAACTGATGCGCTGCAAGCCAGGGAAGATAAAGCAGCGTGGAAAAAAGGATTCCTTCCTCACCATCCCCTACATCCAGCCCAAGATACCACAAAATTTCATGTCTCTTACTGAAATGAAAGTCGCATCAAAGGTCCTGGAAGGTTTGGGGATGTGCTGCAGAGAAACTGAAATAATATCCAGTGGGTGGAAGGTTGAGGTGGGTGCCTGGAACAGCAGCTGATTTCCACCTAAGAGCACATTTTGGGGTTATTTACAGCCTGGTGGCAAATCCAAACCACCCAGCTCCAAACCCAGCACTGCCAGAGCCTCTCTTTGTGTCCTCAGGCAAAAACCTTAAAATGCTTTCATGCTCAGGGAGGTGCTTAATTTGCAGAGACACTGAGCATCCCTCAGCCAAGGTTTCCCAGAGCGGCTGCTGACTTCAGCCCATCCCTTCTGGGCTTCCAGAAAAGCCTTGGCTTCCACACACAGCAAAGCCCTCAGGTTTCATAATTAGTTCCTTTCAGTGAACCAACCCAAACCCCAGCAACACAACTTCCTCCCTTGTGCTGCTAAGTTGGATTTTTAGGGGATTTTTTGGAGGGCTTTTGGTGATCCAAGGGGGGGGGATGCTGCCCTTTGTGCAGTCCAGACACAGCTCCTGTGCCCCATCACCGCCACAGGTCACATCTTTGATGGATTCATCCTCCAGGATACCTGTGAGACAGGGAGTTCCTGCACTCCTGCAGCCAAAAACGAGCAGCATCCTGCACTTGGAGCTGCCTGTGGCTCCAGACACCAAGGAAGATGCTTCTTTTGGCCCGGTGGCTTGGTTGTGTCATTCATTTCAGCTTCCTGTGAGATCTGGGAAGGTTTTCAGGCGATTTTTTGCTGTCAGAAAGGATAAACCAGCCCCTGGGTGTGTCCTCCCCACTCCCACAGAGGCACGAGAGGGTTTTGGGTGCTGGCTTTGGGTGCCCTGGCTGTCATTGCTCTCATCCCTCCCCAAGCCTGCAGAGCCCCCCTGGCTGTGAGGAAGTGACATCTCTGCCACCCTTCTCCCCCAAAACAAGGTGCTGACAGCAAATACATAAAATTCCTGAGCTGTCAGACAGGGAGGTGCCATGACACCTCAAGGTGCTGGTGCCCTGCTCAGAAAGCAGCAGTGGCAGCAGCTCCAGGAGGATTTTATCTTCATTTGTCCTGGGGGTTGGTGGGGGTGAGCAGAGGGAGGGGATATTAAGCCATGGCAATCCTGTTCCCACTCTTTGTGATCCCAGATTTTACTCCCAAACCCAGCCCTGCCAACCTGGCCTCAAGCTCTTTGGAGCTGCTTTCACATTTCCATGCGAGATCCTTCATTTCCCCCCTCCTGCTGCCACATTCTCTCCGGGCAGCCTTGGCCCTGCTCTTTGCAAGCTCCCCTTGCAGCAGATGGGCTTTGCAGAACACCCAGAACCAGCACAGAAAGCAGCAGCTGCTCCCTGGAGCTGCCCAGGGGAAGATGGAAAGGATCTCAGCAGGCCCCCGTGCCCTTGGTCAGGCTGAGTCACAGCAGAAAGCTGCCAGGACCCAGCCAGGGTGAGGATGCACAAGTTCCTCCACGTGGGATGTATTTCCAGAGGAGTCACAGGCTGGGCCAGTAGAAGCTGGCAAATTTTTAGTAGGAATTTGTGATTCCTCCATCATCCTTCCCTCCCTGGAATCCTCAGGGGCTGAAAGTCTTTTGATCTCAGCGAGGATGAGCAGCTTTGGGACGGGGAGGGGAGGAAGGTGCATCGATCCCAAAGTCAGGGTGTTTGTAGGGAGTTAAATCCTCTCTGTGATAGCAGCTGATGGGCTGCTTTGGGAAGCTGGCTGATGAAATAAAGGCTGACCCTCCCATGCCACCAGAAAACTGGGAAAACAGGGAGAAACCAGGAAATACCAGTGGGGAACGGGTCATTCTCCCCCTGCAAATCCCACTCTTTTCACCAGATCTAAGCAACACTTTAAAATCCCCCCACGCAGCTGCTTGCAGGTTGGTGTGAGGGGTTTGATTGTGCAGCTCAGCCCACACAGGCCTCATGACAGGGATGAACTGATGGCTGAACAGGGCACAGGATGGACCCTCCTGTGTTTGCTGCGTTCTGGAAGGAAGCATCAGCTGCCCTGTGCCACACCACGCTGTGGGGCCCTTCCTGACTCACCCTCTGCTGAGTCTGAGACCCAGATAATCAGGGTTCCTAAACAACCATGGATCCAGCTGCCTGGGAAAGCAGGACTGGGTGCCCCAGCTGCAGGCAGGGAGCTGAAGTCACTATTTGTAAAATACTCCACTCCTCCAACAAATAAAGTGCTGTGAAACACCTGAGGTTTTTATCTTCTTTCCCAGAGGCTTTGGGGCTGACTCTGATTTATTCCCAGGTGGTTTTTTTGTTTGTTTGTTTGTTTGTTTGTTTGTTTTTTTGCATTCCCTGGATGGTATAAAACACCCATTTCTCTAAAGAGGACTTTGCCAGCAATGAAAGTTGGGTTATTCCTGGGGAAGATGCTCAGCTGCTGTGTGTTATTATTGCTCCCACAAAGGAAATGGGGCTGGGCTGATTTACTCTGCTGGAAGGCTTTGCCCCTCAGAACATGAATGCATTTACGACACAGCTCTGAAGAGAGTGGGAAAGCAACAGAAATGTGATTTGTAAGGTGCAGCTGGAAACTCCATTCACTGCCAGGCTGGCTCCTGCTGCCTGTGGACCGGTGTGAATATGAACCAGCTCCAAATCTGGGTTAGCTGGGAGATTTCTCTGAATGGAACCTGGGAGAAGTGGCTTATCCCTGGCTAATACATTGTGAGCTGACACTTACTGGGGCTTGGCAGCTCCTCTCAGAAGGAAATATCGATTGTGAGGCAAAAATCCAATATAATTGCAGAAGAATGGAGCAGGACATCATTGACACCACTTAGAGCCGGCAGTTGTGGAGAGCCCTTTGTCCCCAGTGGATGGCAAATGTTAATTAAGGTGCTCTCTCTGGCACCAGGAGCCTCCATGGGTTGTCTCAAGCTGCATTTTTTCTGTCTGTAAAATGGGAATGGTGCTTGGCTGGTTCCTCATGCAGCTGTGGATTCACCCATCAGTCTAACACATTCTAACCACTGGGGAAAAAAAGGGATTTTAGAGGCAATGCCGGGCTTATGGCCTGGCTTCTTCCTTCCTTCTCCCCATCCTCCCCTCTGGAGGCTCTTTCTGGTTCCTATTTTGTGTCAGCTCCTGCAGCAGGGAGGACGTTCACCTTTCCTCCTTACACAAGAGGGACACAAAAATCAGGTGTCTGCTCACAGGGGGAAAATGATGGCAGGGGTTTCATCTCTGCACCAGCTCGGGGCTTGAAATTTGCATCACAAAAATGCAAATGGCTCTCGGTGAAATGGGGAACAGCTCAGAAGGAAAAGAGCACCAGCTCATCTCTTCCAGGTCTTCCCAGTGCCATTTAATGCCTGCTTGGGTGGAAATGTTTGGGACATTTGGGTCTCAGCCGTTACTGAAGGCTTGGGCTGAATTAGCCCATTAATGGGATGAGTCGTGGAGGAACTTCCTGGATTTCACTGAGCACAGGGGAAAGAAAATGGTCATTTTTACACGTCAGGAGATGAGAAAATATCCCTGAAACACCCCCAGATCTACAGTGGCAAATGATGTCCCAGTCAGCAGCCCCAAATGATTAATTCTGCACAACCACGGAGAGCAGAGCATCACCAATACTTCAAGGAAGGGTGAAAAGTGGCACTTGGCTTGTGTTTGATAACGGCAGGGAGTGATCCTGATGCCTTGGGAAGGCTGAGCTGGAACAGAGACTGCACAGAGCTGGGGAATAAAGCAAAGATTTATTGAAAGGGCTTTAGGATCCACCTTGGGCAGGACAAGAGCCTGGCCAGGGCTGCACCCAAGGTGGACCCAAAATGGGCACAAAATGGACACAAAATGGTCACAAAAATGGATAAATGGTCATGAGGTCTTATATTTTTATAAGTTTTGGTCCATTTGCCTATTGGGGTTTAATTGTCCCATTCCAGCTCCAGGTTCTGCAGTCCCATCCTTCTCGTTCCTCCCTTCAGCCACCCTTGGTTGTGCTTTTGGGGCTGAAAGTTGTCCTTGGTGTGCAGCAGGAAAAGGATTTGTTTTGTGTCCGTGCTGTGTGCAGAGCTGAGTGACCCTGACTGTGAGCTCAGAGCTGCACCCCTGGGTGCACAGAACATGAAATACAGCAGAGATCAACCTTAAGGCATCAATGGGTGGGAGAGAAGCACAGTTCAATCCTCTCTCCGTGCCAGGCTCTGGGTGTCTATCAGAGCTCCCAATCGTTGGGTTTAGCACAGAGGGCAGATATCCCAAGGTTTGCTCAGCCACCTCCTCCCAGCAGCGTTCCTATGGTGTTCTGGTGTCAGGGACTGGCCTGCAAGGTGCTGGCAGTGCCACAGTTCAGCCTCAGGGGCACGGATTTGCTGTCTGGGGAAAGCAGAGCCATCAAACACATCTCCTCTCCCTCATTCCAGGCTCCATTGATAATTACTGGTTTCCTGTTTAGATTTTATTCAGATCCGGACCATGTCTGATAGAACAATTTCATACCTGCACATGCAGCAGTGTTCTTTTGGGAATCTTCGTGAGAAATGGGAATTCTGAGGCTTCCCAGGGAATGGAGGGGCTCTCCTGCTCCCCAGGTGTGAGGTTGGTGTCTCTCAGCTCTGTACCATGAGCTGTGGGTGTTCAGGGGTACCTCACGCCTGACCTTTGGCTGCTGGGACTTGCTAAACCTCAGGACAGATTTTAAGAGTGGCTTTGAAGGGACAGCACCTTATCAACACTGACAAGAAGTCCAAGGTGTCTCAAGCACTGTTTCTGCTCTCAGCTGCTTCGTTATGGCAATTTCAGCATTTCCCTCAAATTCTCACTGGGTTTTTTTCTCCTCCTCCTTTTTGCTGCTGTCCAGCCTCAGCCTCTGTGCACAACCAGAACGTGGTGGGGACAGAAAAACACCCAAATTCTTCTTTTTGGGTGTGTTTACAGAGGGGCTGAGCGATCCCCAGCGTGGCTGTGCAGCCCACGGTGGAGCACCAAGGCTGCAGAGAGCCCGGGTGCTGGAATCCAAAACGCTGTCAGCTGCTGAAACACAGCTCCTTTGATGACTCTGCTTGTTGGGGATAATTAGACTGGTGCAGCACAGACACACACACGGATGTCTCTATTCTTTCTGCAACTGCACAGCACATGCTGTGAATCCACGATGAGCTCTTAGTTAAAAAACCCAGGGTGGCGTTTTCAACTCTGAGCAAAACCTGGGAGTCCAAATTCCCTTAAAAACACAAAAGTGTCCTCAGGAGCCAGCAGGGTTAGCACTTGGTATTTAAAAGCAGAACGTTTTTAGGGTTTTTAAATTTTCTTAAAATTTTTTCTCCCGGTCTTTCAAAGAATGCAATTCCCCCCTGACTTCTGCCAGTCTCGAGGGTTTGCAGCATCCTCTGAGCTCAGGCTGCTCCAGAGGAAAGTGGCAGCAATAATCCAGGGAGGAACTTCCAGAGGGCTTCACAAGAGGCAGAATCCTGCAGGGAACAGCCCAACACGCTGCCACTGCCCAAGGGGGAAGGAGAATCAGCATTTTAACACCGACAGAGCTCCATTCAAACACATATCTGAAATCCTGAGCTCCTCTTGCACCTCTTTGTCTTGACAATCTCATCAGTGCATTTAAACTGGCTCCTGACAGGCCTGGAGATAGGTGAAGAGAGAGAAAAAGGGCCAGAAAAGATAAGACTGGGATCTCTATCCCTCGGAGCTGATAGGAAGCTTGAGAGGGAATTGCATCCTAAGGATGGAGTTTTTAACTGCTTAGGGCTTTGACACAGAAGGCACAGAGCAATTTTTTCAGGCTCCCTCAGTGACAATGTGAGGTCTGGGTTGCACTTTGTGAGCTCCTCTCCTTCCTAGAGCAGAGGGTAGGATCAAGTTCAGGACCTTGGCTCCGAGACAAGGAAATCATCAGAGGGAAGGAAGCCCAAGGAAATGTTTTCTTGTCACCATGTGATTTTAATACCAAAACAAACCAAGTACTCAGGGACCAGGAAACTCCCTGACATCTCTGTCAGCCTTTGCCAAAGCCAGAGAGCCTTGAAAGCCACATCTCAGCAATCCAGGGAATGCTGGCTGCTGGCTGAGCAGGACCTCACTGATGCTGCTCAAACACTCCAACTCCAGCTCCCAGGGCAGTGTGGGGTGTGCAGGCACTGCAGGGAGTTTGCTCTTCTGTTTTCCTCCCTCATTCTCTGGGCCAGCGAGTCCTGCAGGGACTCCCTGACCTTGGCTGAGCAATCTTTGTGCAGGGCTCCTCTGTCCTTAAACCTTTCCCTCAATTTTTGTGGCAGAATCGTTTTCTCTGTGGGTGTCGGCCCCAAATACCTGATTGTTCCATGGCTCCCAGCCATCGGGTTTGATTGATGGCTGTTCTGTGTCCATTTGATTGATGGCAGTTCTGTGTCCAACAACCCAACCCACCGAGGTAACACCAAGCACTGCTGCTGCTGTGATCATTTTACAGTGAGATCTTATCACAGGAATGACTCCTTTGCCTCTGATAAGAGGTGTCCCTCCCTCTGAAAATGTTGTTCCGTGTCATGGAAGGAGTTGTTCTACTTAGAGCAGATCTAAGTCTTGTCATGAATGGGCTGAAACTCTACAGATTCAGGTGCAAGTATCTACAGGTCTGATATTTAAGCTTCTCTGTGTCTCAGTTTTCAGAATGTACTGTGGAAATAAAGAGCCTTCTGTGGTTTATCACTTTGGATCTTTAAAGTGAGGAACTGTCTCACGGGGATCCCCCCACCCCAAACACACTGGAGCCACTGGAACAACCTGAATCCTGCAGGAATCATCTCAGTCCCACAGCAGAAATCTGCAGCAAAGCCAATGGAAAAAAATTTAAAACCCACGTGCAGAGCAGTCACGGGACTGAGTCCCAAATGGATTTTCTGAAGCCTTTCTCCAGAGCACCTCCCTGGCAGCTGCTGCCTTATCTCAGGTCCCCGTCCTGCAGACCTGCTGGATCCCCTCCAGCACAGAACTGTTCTGAGGCCTCAGAGCTGACCCAGGAATTGCAGAGCACAAACCAGAGCAATTCAGAGCTCAGACTGCTCCAATCCCACCCC
>VZSR01000243.1:2186097-2201079 GCA_013398615.1 Brachypodius melanocephalos | reverse complement strand
GCTCCAGCCCTGCAGCAGCTCCAAGGTTTCCTCTGGACTGTGTCCAGCAGCTCCTCTCGATGCTGTTTGTGTTCACCTGGATGTGGTTCAAGGCAAAGGAGCTGCGCTCCAAAACTTTCACCTCATCCTCGTGTTTCCAGCAGCTCTGCTCCCCTCCCTGCGGGTTCCTGTGGCCTGCCTGGGACAGATATTCCTGCTTTTCTCCTCAATTCATCCTTCTCATCCTTCTCCTTTGCCTTTTATTTTTTTTTCCCCAAACCTTCCCTTTTTTCCCCATTTTCCTTTCACTTTTAATGACAAGTAGATCTTGCTCCTGCTCCTCCCAGAGCAGGCCCAGTGGAGACCAGCCTGAAATCCCAACCCTGCCAGCGAATGAAACCCCACCAAGAGGCATTTTTAAAAATAGTTTATGTTGGGGAAGGAAATCAATACACAGCAATGACGAATCTATCACTGCAGTTGTTATTATTCACATTAGGGAAAACCAACAGCCCATTTCTATTTTGTTGTATCAATGAAAGGGGAAAAAAGAATTTTCCCTCACAGCTCTCTGCTCCCTCTCCTCCTGTGCCAGGTGATTTTTCTGCCTCTTTATCCACAGGGAAAAGCCACTCCTGAACTGAGGATGCTGCAGAAATTCCAGCTCAAGAAAGACTTATCACAAAAAAACCAAAATGAAACTGAAAAAGTGCTTCTTGTTCCTCTATGAAATCACTTTTAACTCCTCTGATGTTGCTGAGCTTCTTTAATTTACCTGCACTATTAATTGGCAAGGACTTCATTAAAGCCAGAGGGTGAAACCAAGAAGAGTTTAGTCGTGAATTTCAGCTGTGAAATCAGGATCAGGCCCCAAATCTACTCAATTTTAATTCAGGAGGAGAATTAAGAGTATTAATGACAATATTTTCTGTTCCATTTTATTGCAGGATGAGAATTAAGGGTACAAATAACAATATTTTCTATTCTATTTTAATGCAGGAGGAGAATTAATAGTATTAATAACAATATTTTCTATTCTATTTTAATGCAGGAGGAGAATTAATAGTATTAATAACAATATTTTCTATTCTATTTTAATGCAGGAGGAGAATTAAGCATTTTAAGAACAGTATTTCTCCTCAAATTTGGATTTGAGTTTGTCACCCATGAACTCCTTCCAGCCATGCTGGGAGCACCACAAAGACACTGAAGGAGAAAATCCAAAAATCCCGAATTAACCCTGATCCCACTTTCCCATTTCCCAGGGGAATGCAGGGACCTGCAGCCAGCAGAAAATGTTTGGCTTTTCTCCCTGGGCCTCCCTGCCGTGCTCCAGCTGAGTTACTCAACCAGGAAATAACAATAAAAATGAGATTTGCTACGGGAGCAGCTTCCAGGGACTTTGCCCAGATGGGAATCTCTCTCCTCTGGCTGTGTTCACATAAAGAATTAAAAAAAGAAATAAATTCACATTACAGAAGTTGCAATATCAAAGTTTGGTTGGTTGGACGAGTTGCTGCATCAAGCAGGAAGGAACAGAAATAGGATTTTTTTAGAAAAAAAATTGGAAATTATTTTCCAAGCCTGCCGAGATCATGTCCTTGGAACTTTAACGTCCCTGCGTTTGATCTGGCTGTGGGTTTTTTTTACATGGAAACCTTTGCTTTGGGAAAAAAAAAGAAAAAAAAGGTTTCTTTTTCTACCCCAGCTATCAAATGTGTGCCTGGAAATAAAGCTGCCACCCACCTCTTTTTCTTTTCTTTTCTTTTTTTTTTTTTGATTGTAAGCTGAAAATGAAAGCTGTCACAGCGATCAAAAAGGGAAAGGGAAGAAAGTAAAAGTAGAAAGAAAAATTTTTTAAAAAGGAGAACACCCAGAAAAACGTGTTGCAGCCTCCAAAATTAACAATAATTTCAGCGAAAATATCAAAATATACAAAATGGTTTGGCTTTGCATGAAATCTGTGACATTCAGTTTATTTAAAATACTGACAGATTTTCACAGAAACCTTTCTGCTTTGGTTTTTAATTTTGGGGGGGTTTTGTTCCACATGGCCTTGTGTTGCTGGCCTGATCCCAGATATTTCTCTGTGTGCTCCCTTATTGCTTCTCACCATTTTCCTGTTTTGTGCAACAACTTTTGGGTGCTCAAAGCCAAAAAGAGATTAAAAATCCCTGCAGCAGGAGCCTCGTCTGCGTCCTCTGTGAAATCCAACGATTTTCCTGAGTGAGCTCCAAATCTTATCCCTTCACCTACAGGAAAATGGATTTTTAGGGGATTATTTTTGTCACTTCCTTCGGTGCAATGCAGAATTGAGGGGGGAGTGTTTTAAAAATCCCTGCTGGACAGGGAGGGGGGGGGGATTTCAACAGGAACAGCTCAGATTCCTGAGGAATTGGAGCCAAATTTAGCCCTTTTCCCAACCTGATCCTCCCTCCTGGTGCTGGCATGGGAATGCTTTCCTCCCGAACAATGGGAATATTCTGAAATAAACATCACAGCAGTAGGAAATGGAGCAGGGGCTTTGCTTTTCCCTTTATCCCATCTCCATCCTTGGCAAGTCCATCCTCTTTTTTTAAATTTCCCTGAGTGCTCAAGGGGTGGCAACACAGCAGCAAGCACGTGGTAGATAATTAAAAATAAATTGGAATCAAAAGTAAAAATAAAGCTCAGCCCACCCTCAGCAGCTCACCTCCCCTCACACTTTATTTTATTTTATTTTATTTTTTTTTCCTCAGCCTCATGAGTTTCCACATGCCAAGGGATGGTGATTTATGGCTGAGGAAAATGAACAGCTGCCTCGCACTGGATTCAAAGCAGCACAAAAACAGAGGGGAAATTATCATTGAGGAGGTTTTTGTGGAGCTGAGAGCAAAGAAACAGCAAACTCCAGCCCCTTTTCTGTGCTGTGGGTGCTGAGCTTGGCTGGAAGTGGAAGAACAACATTCCTGAGAGCAGCCTTGAGGAAGAAATCACCTTTGTCCAGCTTTGGTACCTGTCGGGGCTGGATGGTGGAGCTGCAGTCAGCGTTTATTCCCCAGGGAATCCTGCAGGGATCATTCCCTTCCTTCCCACCCCTCTGCCAAGGTGCTTCCATCAGCCTCCCCTTCCCTCATCCCTGCAATGTTTGAGTCCCCCAGAGTGGTTAAAAATAGAAGGAGCAGCTGCTTGATGGAACAGGATCCTCTGCTCTGGCCAGAAGGCTGGGAAAGGGGTTTATCCCCCCAATTTCTCCTCTTGGAACCCTGGGCACTGAGAATTTTGGGTTTTCTGTGCTGCCAGGCTCTGACCCCCAAGCAAACCCTGCACTGACCTGAGGCTGTGGAACAGCTCCCAAAATTGAGTGACAGCACTGGGATTGTGGGGGTGGAGTTTGAATAGAAGTGTGTGATATCACAGGGTGCAAAACTCAGAGTTTAAGGGTTTAGAATACAGTAATAGAGATATAAAGCAAGATGGAGGATTTAGGGCAGAGGCTGAGTCCTTCTTTTTCACCTTCTTCTTCATGGGTCTGGGCGAATTTTTGTAATTGGGTAGAAAAATCCACATTGCAGGCCACAGGTGGTTGGTTATTGGGTTAAAAGTAAAAACATTTTCGGTGTCATTTCATAATTGGATAATTTGTGATTAAAAGACCTTGTTTGGAATAATGTGAGAATATTATGTGAGGATATTGAAATAATACCAGGGCTGATTTCATTTGATCTCAAAGACAGGCAGCAACCAGCTCCAATCAATGCAGTGATGCTTTCATTCCTTTCCTCATTTTTTCCTTAGTTATTTTTTGCTTTTTAACTTTCCTCCCTTTGTGCATAACAACAGCCTTTGAATGGAGAAGAGCCTGGAAGTGCTTCTGTGAAAATGCTCAGCCAAGTTTCACAAAGTTCATTGAAACAGAAAAAATAAAGCAGCACATGGCAGAGATAAGCAAAATTTGAGAAGGAAATATTTCTAATTTGGTCATCAAACAGGGTTAGGGACAGGGGAGACCGATTTTTAATGTTTATGATAACATTTTTACCTGGAAAACATCACTTTAGCAATGATTGGAGAAGAGGATTATTTTACGTGTATGTGTGTCCCCATTATAAACACATTTCTGTAGCCTGAGAGGAACTTAAAGCTGCAATTTCAATATGAATGAGCATCATCCAACATCCTGCTCCTGCTGGAAGTGTCTGCAATTTATTTCATATTTAAATCTTCATTAGATGAGTGGCTAAAAGAGAGAGGCTGCTCCGTGTAAATTGAATTCCCCCGTCTGTGGCTCCATGTGTAACTCCTTGCAATCATTTACTCAAATGTTACATTCATCCTTTGGTGCATAAATTTCCACGCAGCTTTGATTTCAGCTGCTTCTCTCTTTCTGTGAGAGATGCAGAGAATTAAATTCTCTCAGTCCAAAATCTGATCTGGGTTGATAATATTGAGCTCAAACCTTGCTCTTGTAAACTGGGAAAAAAAAAAAAAAGAGGAATAAATTAAATTTCCTGATTAAGACAGTCCTAAAAGTGCACACACATGTTTAATTTTACTCCTTAGAGTATCTTCATTGTATTCCCAGCAAGGAAATGATTCCCTGGATCTGCTGGGCTGGGGCCCAAGGTAAGAATTGATGCTTTGCTCAAGACATCCCATCAAAAATCAATTTGTCAGTGCTCTGCAGCTCTGGCCTGGAGTCCTTTGCAGTTTTCCCCTGCTTGTGTTTCATGTTGGGATTTTCAGGGATAAACAAAACAAGGAGGCAAACAAGGGAAGAGAAGAGTTCCTGTCTGCAGATCTCTGCCCATCTGTTTCTCATTCTGTCTGACTCCAGGGAACATTTCCACGCTGTGAACATCTCATTTTGGAGCACACACGCTCTGGGTGAGCCTGGGAGCTCCCTCCTCCTCCTGAGCTGCACCCCCACATCCCTGCAGGGACCCAGGGAGGTGACAATGAGGGACAGTGACAGAATTCACAGGAATCACAGAATCACTGAATTCACAGGACCACTGAATCACAGAGCCACAGAATCACAGAATCACAGAATCAATCACAGAATCAATCACAGAATCACAGAATCAATCACAGAATCAATCACAGAATCAATCACAGAATCAATCACAGAATCACAGAATCACTGAATCCCTGGGTTGGAAGAGACCTCCAAGATCATCGAGTCCAATCCAGCCCCAACACCTCAACTAAACCCTGGCACCCAGTGCCACATCCAGGCTTTCCTTAAACACATCCAGGGATGGTGACTCCACCACCTCCCCAGATCATTCCAGTTCTCAGCTGAGCTCCGAGGGGCTGCTGGATGCAGGAGATGCTCCCTGGAGAAGGACAGAGATGCTCAGGGATGGGGAAAAGGAGGGAATGGAGGGGATGGCAGCAGGGCTTGGTGGTCACCAGCTAATCTGATGTCATATCATCATTTCCCTGCCTAGACTGGCTACCTAAGACCAGAGGCCAGACAGAATCAAGAGAATAAAAAGCAGTTCTATTTATTGAAGGGCATCCAGGTACATTTAGGGCAGACAAAGCCCCCCAGGGGCTGCACCCAAAATGGACAATGGTCACGGGGCTTCACACTTTGATCAGTTTGGGCCATTTGCAGATTGAGGGTTAATTTTCCAATTACAGCTTCAGCTAATGAAGTAATTTACCCCAAGTTTGCTGCCCCCAACTCATTTTTGTTCCCATCTCTCAGGGCCTGAGGCAGTGAGGTGTCCTTGATCCCCAGGCCTGGAGAGGAATTGTTGTGTGTGCCCAAAATGGGGAAGCAGCAGCTCCCACTGTGTGTAGAGTTTATAGTTCTACACTAAAGAACGGCAGGGTTACAAACAGATGAAAAATAGAAAAACTGAAATCCTCAGGCATCAGGACAGAGGTGCTGCCTCAGTGCCAAGAAGATACTGAAGCACGAAGATCTTTAATCTTCTGACAAAAGGTCTTCTGACACGCCTAGAATTCCTAGAATATACTTCTCCTCTGAGTTTTTTTGGAAATGCCAAGACATCCTGCAAAAATCCTCTTTACACCCTCAAGATAAATAATTAGAATTTTTTTTAAAAAAGTTTTTATTCAGCAAGGTTTTTTTGAGTCATTCTGTGCCCTTGTTAAGATGGGGAGTTGTTGTGGCTGTGTTCAAAGTACACCCTAAAGCTCATTATCCTCATGAAATCTGGGAGGATTTCCTGTACCAGCCTCTGAAATACGGGAGGAAAAAGCCCCGAAGTGGGAGTTCAGATTCCTGCCCTAGGTTTAGAAATGTTGTCATTTTGGGGGCACTGTGACACAGAGCAGCTGATGGAATAGCTGAATTTAGAGGAGAAAAAACGTGGATAATTATAAATGTAACTTGATAAAATCCAACTGAACTAAAGCCTGGGTTTAAACGACTTTGAACTTGAGCCTGGGATTAAATGACAGCTTTTGCTTAAGGATTTGGAGTGAAATCAATGGGATCAGCATCACTGCAAGGGGAGGCTCCACCAGGGAATGTCCCAAACCCTTCAGAGCCCGGAGCCCAGGCTGGATCCCGCTGCTCCTTCCCTACCAAGAGCTGGATTTTGGTGCTGCACTCCCCTCTGCTGTTGGCTGCTCGTACTGGATTTCCTCTGCCTCCAGTGCTCCCCCAAATCCTGCTGCATGCAGCTTTGGTTTGACCTCCCGTCATCCTCCCCTTCCCTAAGATTTTCTGGGATAATTGAAGAATTCCTCATGCCATTTTAAATTTTTTTTCCCTCTGTTTTTATGTGCTGAGATAATTCTGCCAAGCTTGGCATCCACAAGAAGAGGAGCTGCCCTGGGATGGTGACATTTTGGCTTTTTGAGGAACAAAAAGAACAGATTTCTCCCAAAAGGGAAAGGCTCTGCCTGTCCTTTCCCCCTCCAATCCACGGAATTTAAACCAGTGCCAAAATCAGGCTCTGTCCCAGAGGTGTTAAACCTAAAGTAGGGTTGCATTCCCTGACTTTTTAAAGGAATGATGAGTTTTTCCATCAGCTGTGGTGTCCCAACCCTGGTTTCTAATACTTTTTGCAGAGAAAAATCATGGAATAGTAGAAAAATCATGAAAACTGAACCACAGTGACTCCAATTCAATATTTCTCACTGTGATGAAGAGAGGTTGAAGGTACCTAAACCAGATGTGACTAAAAGTGGGGTTTTTTTCCTGGTTTTGCTGTTCCTAAGCTTTGTTGTGGAGGTTAAGGTCTCAGAGAGGCATTTCAAAGCAGGGTCCCCAATCCCACCCCATTCTGCACAATATTTGGGTGCTTTGGCAAATCCCAAACCTCCAACCAACCCAAACTTTATGGCAGGTGGGGTGTTCAGGACCAGAACCCCTTTTGGCACATCCAGACAGATCCTCATCTCTGGATGTGACACCACAAGGAAGAATCAGGATCAGCTTCGCTCCCTCAGCTCTGCTGGAAGGGATTTCTCACCCTGAATATTGCCTGGGAATGTTTTCCACTTTTATCTCCACAAGCCTCTTGGGGCTGCTCTGCTGAAATTTTTCCCTCTCTGGGGTGAGCTGCAGTTGCTGCTTGGCACAAGATCTCCGTGGATGTTTAAATGTGGATTTTCCCCACACAGAGCAGGTTGGATGTGTCCACCCTGGGTGTTTAAATGTGGAATTTCTCCCCATTTTCCCCACACAAAGCAGGATTGGTGTGTCCACCCTGGGTGTTTAAATGTGGAATTCCTCCCTGTTTTCCCCACACAGAGCAGGTTGGATGTGTCCACCCTAGGTGTTTAAATCTGGAATTTCTCCCCATTTTCCCCACACAGAGCAGGTTGGATATCTCCATCCTGAGTGTTTAAATCTGGAATTCCTCCCTGTTTCCCCCACACAAAGCAGGTTTGGTGTGTCCACCCTGGGTGTTTAAATGTGGAATTTCCCCACACAGAGCAGGTTTTTTGTGTCCACCCCTCCCAGCCATCGATTTGGAGCAGGAGGAACTTCCCAGCAGCTCAGGGAAAAGAAGAATGAGAGCACTTGGGTTTAACACAGCCCTCAAATCAGACTCGTTTCCATCCCTCCTCCTCCTTGAGAGCCTGGCAATTATCTGTGACAAAACAAGGAGGAGGGGAAAGAAAAATATAAAAGGATGGAGGTGCAGGAGTGTGATTGAAGGTGAGGTTTGCAGACATGACCTGAGCCCTTTAATGGGGCTGAATCAGGGTTTGGCTGGGATGGGATCCTGAGCTGCCTCCTGGAGGAGGCTGAGAGTGCTGGGAATTGCTGGGGATGGTTTTTCCATCCTTGGGAAGGCAGGAGAGCTTTCAGCGTGGAAATCAGGGACGCAGGGCGAAGTGAAGGAGCTGATTTCATTCATCTGTGCTCTGCTTCAGCCTGGGGCAGCAGCCAGCTTGTTCCTCAGTGGAGATTCCTGTTTCCTGCCTTTAAATGATCCCTGCTAAAACATTTCTTTTTTTTTTCCTGGCCAGGAGCAGCTGCAGCTCAGTTGTACAGCATTAGAGCGAGCTGACTTTTCTTTTGGTGCTAAATCCGGTTTTCTGTGCCTTTTCGGGAGGTCTGGTGGGTGAATCCCTGCAAAAGCAGGAATTAAAACCTTGATTTCCACGCCAGGTTTTGCACAAGTGTTGGGTGTAACAAGGAGTGGGTGAAAGCAGGCACCCAGCCCTGTTAAATTGATATAATATAAATAATAATCTATATAAATTTATATAATAAATGCAAATGTTACATTTAACTCAGTTAAATAAAGAGCTGCCTCTCTTTTGATGGATCAGATCTCCCTGCCTCCAGGGAATGGAAATTCCCAGCCCCTCAGGCTGAGTTTTTGGGTTATTTTTCATGGAGTTTCACCAAGTTTTATCCCATTTCTTATGCCGTGGTCTCATAAAGCATTAGAAGAAGAAAAGAAGCCTTTGGAGGTAGGAAAAATTCAGTTCTCAGCTGGGAATTCTGGGTGTGGAGAGGAGCCTGTGGTTACAGCAAATTCTTATTTTGTCATGGACAGGTTGAGGCCAAGTGGGAAGAGTTTTTGTAGGGATTGCTTGGAGGAGAGACATGGGATGGGTATCCCTGTAAATATTTGGGGTTTAGGCACTGAGCTGCTCTGGGCTGGTGGGGTTTGGAATTACAGAGCAATTAGCAATGGGATTTCAGCCTGCAAAACCTCACTGGGACCTGAACTTCACCCTCCAGGTGTTTTCTAGGAAGGTTTTGAGAAAGGACCATGCCAGGGTGTCAGGAACCTCGAGTTTCTCTTTGGGAGATCAGTGGAAGCTTCTCTGTAATTCTCACACGTTTCTAAGACCTTTTCCCGACTCAGGGCCAGGTGAAAGCAGTGAAAGGAGCACCTGGAGAGTTTTTTAATCAGAATATGGCTTTTTTGCCCCATCTAGTGGGTACAAAATGTACTGAGCCTGGAGTTTGGTATTTTAATCCCAGCATCGAGTTTTTCCAAGGCAGCTCGCAGTCCCTGGGTTCTGTTTTGCCTTCTGGCTCTTTGGGCAATAATTGTGTGTGGGAAAGGCACAGAGAGAGATGATTCTCAGAAATAACTCGAACATTACTTGGTGAGAGAAGTGAATTGGGCACATTTATCCCAAAAAAAAGCAGCTTGGAAAAGGCTGGGATTTCCCAGGTGAGGGCATGTGGTTAAAGGGTTAAACGGATGGGTGTTCAAAACCAGGAAAGAATAAAAATAAACTCTTCCAGCTCCAGCTTTGCAGTCCCTGGGGTGGAGAGCAGGACCAGCTGAGAGCTGAGCACAGAGAATTGTTGTGTTCCACAAGGCCCTGAGGAGCAGCCTTCAAAACCTTCCCGTGGATGCTGCAAATCTCTAATTTCCTTTTTCTATTTTATCCTTGCAAATGGATGCAAAGAGAGGACAGCAGTAATTGCAGTGCTAATTGCTGGGAAAAAAAAAAAAAGAATAAAAAAAAGCTTTCCAGCTTCTCTTGAAATATCTGATTTTTTAAAAAAAATTATTTTATATTCTCTGGATTTCCTTTGAGGTGGCAAGTTGAGTTTTCACCTGGTTTTCTCTGCCTGAGAAAATCCCTGGAGTCGAGGGCTGGAAAGACAAAGCATGGGAGGATATCTCTGTACTTATCACATTCAAATCCAATTATTTTCCTGAGCTGGAAGTTTGAGATATGAAGGAAAAGTTTGTCCTGTCCTCAGATTTTTGAGCAGTAGCTGCTGGCCTGTGTGTGTTGGGATGTGTTTAATAACCTGTGGGTGGAATTGCAAACCATCCTCTGCTGGAAAAAGGGATGAGCTCTTCCTGCTGATGTGTATTCCTGGCTGGAATTCAAGAATGACAGGTTGCTTAAAATAAATTAAAAAATCCTGTGGTTTTATCACTTTCTTCCATCCAGATGTTGAGCCCAAGCTGTGATTTTTCAGAAAACTTTCACAGGGAAATGAGATTCCCTGAGCAGAGCAGCTGTTGGCTGCAGGGGGGGGCAAGTTCTCACTTGGGATGTGAAAGGCTCAGAAAAAACAGATCTGAGCCTAAAATCGGCATTTTTAGAGAACCCCAGAATGGTTTGGGTTGGAAGGAACCTTTCAGTTCATCCTGTTCCTCTCCCCTCCACAGGCAGGGACACCTTCCACTATCCCAGCTTGCTCCAAACCCCTTCAAATCCCCTCAATCCCACGGGAATTTGGCTGGATGGGCTCCATGGCCCATCCTGTGCTTTGTTCCCACAGGGATTATCCCACCCAATGTCCTTCACAACTCTTCTTGTTGTTCTGGCAAAGGATTTCTCAATGAATTTGTAATAAAAGATTCAGCCCAGCTGCCGTGGCTCCTGCCAAACCCAACTGGCCTTGCTGTGACACGGCCACAGCTGCTGACAGGAAAAGAAACAAATCCACCAGGGAAGGGAGGCTGGATCTGCATTTAGGAACGTTCTGGGTCAGGACCAGCTCTCTCATATTGGTGGACAACAGGATTCAGGTAATTCAAGAGATCTGTTGGGATTTTCCAAGGATTTGGAGTGTGGTTTGTGCTTAGACATCCTTGTGGAGCTTGCAGGGGGTCTGAAATCAGATAGCACTGGAGGTTACAATAAAAATAACAACAACAGCCTCTCCATTTCATGCTCTGATCAAACATACAACACTCCAGGGAGCTCCTTGGTCAAAGTTCAGCTCCTCACACTTCCACTCAGCTCTGGGACACAGAGGGAATTTGGAATATCTGCTTCACTCCTCATCAGGCACAGAATATCCAGTTACCCACTGGAGAGCTGCAGCAAAGGTGGGCAAAGCCACCACTGTAAAGCACTGCCCCCAAAAATGAAAAGGTGAAGAGGAAATCAATGCTGTTGCCAGTGTCCAGAGGTCTTCCCATGGCTGCTGTGGGCATTAATTCCCAGATTTTCACGAGGGGCTGGGAGGGAGAGATGTGATTAACACATTAGCAGAGTGCTGGGAAAGAACCTCTCCTGTCTGTCCAAGCAGCTCAGTGGGAACTTGCAGAAAACAACAGGAACAGAGGAAATAAAAATAAACTCCGTCTGAGAACACGACAGATGGGTCATCTCTGCTGCAGGTCACCCCTCAGAGCTGCTGCCAGCGTGAGGCAGGCTCAGCAATGTCAGGGTGAGGCTGCAGCATGCAGGAACGGAGCCTTTTGTCACAAAGGTTTCGGGTTTTCATCCTGTCAGCGCTGCACCAGGGCTCCTGGCGGGGTGCAGCAGCAGGAATTGTCTGTTCTGGGGGAGCTGGGCATCCCCAGGCAGGCAGGAGGGACACGGGGGTCACAGATGGAGCTGCAGGTATCATTAAAGAATGGGGGCCCGGGATTTATTCAAGGTCGTGCAAGGAGTTTGCAGCAGAGCCAGGACCTGCATCCAGCTCTTCCCAGCGTGATGCCTCCAGAATAAAGGCTATCTTTCATCTAAATTAAAACTCCAGCATTTTACAGGAGCTTCAGGGCCTCTGTCTAATCTATTCACACAGCATTCATCACCATGGCATCTAGGTGCCACTCTCCTCATCCCTTAACCTTGCCAGAGCCCGTCATGAATATTCCCAGCAGCTTTTTATGGGTTTCCAAATGAGATGAGCACACTCTTCCACTCTCTGCCTCCACCTCCCCTCAGAACAAACAACCCATCCGTTAGACTCACAAAAAATGTTATGAAAATTAAAATAAAATAAAGATAAAAGGCCGAGAGGATTTCCAATTAGCAGATCTTGCGCTTGGCCGTATTTTGGAGCGTCTCTGCTCCCCTCCCCGGCAGAAGCTGGGCACTAACAACAGGGCCTGTCACTGCTCAGCCTGCCAGCTGCATGAAATCAAGGCATCAGGCTTGTTTTAATTGAATGCATAATGAGGTGACTGGCAGGTTTAATTAACAAAACTCATCCCGTGTATGCACCTGGAGGTGAAAATAAGTTTAATCAAGAGGGGTTGGCAAGTGCCAACAGCTCTGTCATGGTTGGCCCCTCTGCTCCCCCCTTATTTTGGTTTGTTTCAACCAGGTTTTATATTTGCAAAAATGGCTCTGGGTGCTGATTAATTATCTTTTTGCCCAAGATTGATGAGTTGTTGCAGCCTGCCTGGTAATGAGAGCCCTTGCTCCTGGAAAAGCTGCACTGGCAGCTTTAATAATCAGGCTGCCTTCGATAAACCACTGATGGCAAACACTCGAGGTGCCTGAATTAGAGTAAGCCTTGAGGACTTCACCCATGTGAGGAAAATCCATCCTGAAAATGTGCTTGTCTCCAAGAGAGGGTGGGTTCCTGGGGAGCAGGGTGCTGTGGAGCCTCCTCAGAGGTCAAGGGTTGAGGGAGAAGCCATGAGGGCTCTGAATCACTTCTGGTTTGAAATGGCATCGTTGGAGGGCCACTGGGCTGGTAAAAAAAATCATGGATAGAAGATGAAAAGTGCCTGAATGCCTTTTCCTGAAGGTGAGGCAGGAGGTAATTCCCATGGGCAAGGACAAGCTGTGCCATCACTGCCTGTCCTCACAGCCCAGGGACATCACAGGACACCCAGAGCACATCCAGCATCCCCCTTGGCCCTGCTGGATCCAAAATGCACATCTGGGAGGGTGCAGCCCCGTCACTGCCTGTCCCCACAGCCCAGGGACATCACAGGACACCCAGAGCACATCCAGCCTCCCTCTTTGTGGGCAATGGATGTGTAGAGGATTCTCCAAGCCTGGCAGAAGGCTCACACAGCCTCGTGCATCTGCGTGCAAACTCTGAGATAGAAAATGCTGGCTTAGAAAGACCATGGGATGGGACAGACATTGTTGGGAGAGAAATGGAACTGGAAACAAGTTCCATGCCTTGTAAACAGACCGGATACTTTGGAGAAATAGAACTGTGAAAGATGCATTGTAGTAGGACCCACGAGGGGTAATTTTAGATGATTGGCTTTAAAGCATTTACAGCATTGTGTGGCAAAAGCTGATAGGCCAAGAAACTCTTATAATGTATTGAAATTAGGAAATAGTTTGGCTTCTGATTGTGATGGTGTGAATTGTAACATCTGTACTGTCTCACCCTTCTCATGAGACTGAAAAGGGAATAAAAGTCTTTAAAACACTTCTCAGTTGCCCCAACTTTGTGTCAGAAAAAGGGATAATCCGACACCCCTTGGCCCTGCTGGATCCGCAGTGCACATCTGGGAGAGTGGAGCCCCATGACAAGCACAGAACCCACACCAGGTCCATTTTGGATCTCCTAAATCCAAAATGCACATCTGGGAGGGTGCAGCCCCATCACAAGCACAGAACACCCACACCAGGTCCATTTTGGATCTCCTAAATCCAAAATGCACATCTGGGAGGGAGGAGCTGCAGGTCTGGAGCCCCGAAGTGACCGAGGGTGATTTGATGTCCCCTGCCCGGCCAGATTTGGTCAGCTGGTGGCTCTGGAGGTGCTGCAGGTCCCTCTCTCCATGCCCAGCTGGGGAAGGGGGTGTCTCCCAAGGGAGGTTCTGGCAGAGGTTGTGGGCGTCGCACGGGGAGGTTAATGCACGCCAGGCTGTCAAAATATTCTCCCTGCTGCTCACCCACTTAACATGCCCTCTCTTTCTCGTGCCTGAAAAGGCATTTGCCACGGTGTTCCAATACATGGCCTGTGTTGGAGATGTTACTGACAGCTGTTGTGTGACTGCAGGCAGGAAGTGATGACTCCCTAATGATAACATGTCACGGCGTGTCTCGCTGCTTTTCTTCTCCTCGAGCTGTGCATTCCTCCTGCCAGAGCCTCAGTCACTGCACTCCACTGTGGAGCACTGACGTGGGTGCTGAGAGCAGGGGAAAGGTTCTGGGTGCTCCCACTCCTGGAAAGAACCTGGGGGAATTTTCTCTCCCTCTGCTCCCTAGGCTGCTCCTGGAGTGCTGTGTGCAGGTCTGGTGCCCCCAGTGAAAGAAGGACATGGAAATGTTGGAGCAAGGTCAGAGGAGGCTGATCCTCCTTAAGGTTGAGCTTTGATGTTTTTCACATTCTGTGCACCCAGGGGTGCAGCTCTGAGCTCACAGTCAGGGTCACTCAGCTCTGCACACAGCACGGACACAAAACAAATCCTTTTCCTGCTGCACACCAAGGACAACTTTCAGCCCAAAAGCACAACCAAGGGTGGCTGAAGGGAGGAACGAGAAAGATGGGACTGCACAACCTGGAGCTGGAATGGGACAATTCAACCCCAAGATGCAAACGGACCAAAATTTATAAAAATGTAAGATCTTGTGACCATTTGTCCATTTTGTGACAATTTTGTGACCATTTGTGCCCATTTTGGGTCCACCTTGGGTGTAGCCCTGGCCAGGCTCTTGTCCTGCCCAAGGTGTACCCTAAAGTCCTTTCAATAAATCTCTGCTTTGTTCTCCAGCTCTGTCCAGTCTCTGTTCCAGCTCAGCCTTCCCAAGGCATCAAGGCTACGAGGCTGATAAGGATGAGAGATTTGGGGCTGTTCAGCCTGGAGAAGGTTCTGTGGAAACCTCACAGCACATCCCAATAACTGGAGGGTGCCCAAGGGGGCTGGAGAGGGGCTGTGCCTCGGGAAATGT
>VZSR01000243.1:2156798-2176955 GCA_013398615.1 Brachypodius melanocephalos | reverse complement strand
AAAAAAAATCAATTTTTTTTCTTTTTAAAATTTTTTTTCTAGTCCCTCTTTGTAGCAGCATTTCCTGCTAGGTACCAATTAATGCCCGTGAGATTAAAGAAAAAAAATGTATATATATATATATATATATATATATATATTCTTCAAAAGCTTCCCCGGGAGTGTCGAGCCCGAAGGTGTTGAGGAGCAAAAGGAGAAGGGAAGAGAGAGAGAGAAATCTTGTCTGCAAGTGGTTAAAAAACTCCACAGCAGCATTTTGATGCCACTGGCTACTGGTGCTCTGCATTGCGTCTTCCCCCGTCTTTGTGCTCCAAATACTTGTTGGAACAGCACAAATGTCCTTCTGTCTGCAATAATCGCCACTTTTAGGTGACTAATCTGGGCAAAAGGTTATTATTTGGCTTCTTAATGTCCCTTGAAGCCATCGCGGCGGAGATAAGATTGCAGCCGGCCCCGCTGGGGCTGGGATTTTTTAATTTTCACTATTTATTTGGATACTCGGTGAGGCTGGGTGAGTTACCACAGCAACGACTGTGAGTCTTGAACATGAAAGGGCTCTTATTGTGCCATGTGGTGCCTCAGAGATACAGAGAAAGGAGGAGGCGGGGAGGAGAATTCCTCTTTAGAGAAACAATGGCCAGACATTATGTGAACTTTGGGGTTTTATTATAAAAGTTTGAATCCGGGAGGGAGGGGAGGGAGAAGGAGACACCACAGTTTGCGGTGAAAAAGAAAAAAAAACAACAAAACCCAAAAAGTGCTGACTTACAGAAGTTTGGGGTGAGAGGTGTACGTGTGTTTGGAGAAATGTTAATTAATTAAGTGGGAAATGAAAGCTTAACCTTTAATATTTGTATTTAGGGCTTTTCTCGGGCAGATCGTTCAGCCCAGGCTGGTCAGAGCTCAGGGGCAGAATCCGAAGTGTGGGGTTTTTTTTAAATTTAATTTTATTTTTTGAACTTTATTCTCGAGAGAAAGGGAAAGGGGTGGCTGTGAGGATGTGGAGAAAGGTACCGGAGAGCAGCCTGCCTTTCATTGTCCTGGATGACGGAGCCACTGCAGCTCCAGACAATGAAAATCCTGGATAATGGGGTTACTAAAGGGTGCAGAGCAGTGAATGGCTGCGTGTGGGACCAACTTCGGTGCAGGGCAGCTCATTAATTTAGATTTTTCTGCTACCTTGGCTGGCTCCAGTGCCACTCCAGTGTCCCTGTGCCGTGGCCCCGTGTCCCAGAGGGGTTTATTTATAATATTTATATATTTAATAACAGCTCAGCTGCTGGGCGGAGCTTTGGGTTTTGCTTTATTCTCCCTGTGGGGCCAGCTCAGGGTGTCCCTGCCCTGTGGCACACTCAGATTCCCACCTCGCGGGTGCAGAAATATCCCAAAATATCCAGGCATTAATCCAAATTCCGTGGCGGCAGCGTTTTGTGGGGGTCACCATGCTGTTTTCTCCTCCCCAGCTGCTTTGGCTGTGCAGAGCTCAGAGCTCTGGCACCCTGTCACCTGCTGTAACTCAGGGATAACCCATTTCCTTCCCAAACACCCATTTGCAAGTCAATTTGGATTTTTCTCTCCCAACTCCGGCTCCAGGCAGGGCCAGAGTTTGTGGTGAGGGCAGAGAGGTGGGAATGTGTGATGGGGAGCAGGGCTGGACCTGCTGGAGGTGGGAACTCTGCTGCTCCAGCTTCCAGGGCTCAGCCTGAGGTGTCAGGGGGGTGTTATCCATGATATTCTGCTTTTCCAGGATGTGTTGGTGCTGGAGAATCCCCAAAACTCCCTGGACAATCCCCAAAACTCCCTGTGAAACTCATGCCTGGATATTCCTTTATTTGGGGTTGATCCTGCATCTTGCCCTGCAATTTCCACCCTTCAGTCATCACAACCCAGCAAAGTTCTTGGAGTTCCCCTAAAATTTCAGGGAAATGTCAGCTTCTGATGAAGGAAAAGGGATTTCACTGGAATTTAGCATTGTTCCAGCAACTTTGAACCAACCCTGAGTCATTTCTCCAGTGCTTCCATTCCTCTCTGCCCTGTGATGGGCAGATCTTGGTGGATTAATTGTCAGTGAATTAACATCAGACATAAAGAAATACAAATATGACTGAGATAATATTATAATATTATTAGTTAATATTATTATGGTTATAGGAGTAGCCATCTCTCTGTGGAGTCTCTGGAGTGTTTAATCTCTCCAGCTGTTCCCAGGTTTGTCCATGTTTTGTGTGTACATTGAATATTTGCTGGCCTGGAATGTTCTTTTGTACCAGAATTCCTTTCCCCCCCACCACTGCGTGTAGTTTAGGAACTTTAAATTTTGGCTGCTGTTATGTAACTACTTTAGGATTCCTTTCCCTCTCCAGCACGAGTTCAAACCCTTCTCTTAATTAATTACCTGGGTTTCCAGCTCTTCTTTTAAGAAGCCCGTTGCTAAAGTGGGTGAAGTGGATTAAATCACTGCTGCAGGTGGAGAACAAGGCCAATCAGGGTTTATTGCCTGAAATCATCACTGCCTGAGTGTCTCTGCAGCAGAAAAAGATTCCTGCCTCCTTTCATTTATGGGATGCCTGGAAGTTAGGCTGGGATCTGTCAGGATAATGTTGGCACTGAAGCTCCCTCTAATTCTCCAGCTACACACGAGGCTGAGATGAAGGTGGAAAAGTTGGGTGAAATCTCCAATTTCTTTATCAATAAGAGAAAAGGATGGCGGAGAAGTGATTTGGCTTTGTGGCTGAGGAAAAATGGGTCACAAGCAGCATTTTCCTGGCTGTACCTACACCAATGACACTTTAAATGTGTTGGCATCACCTTGATCCTCCCTGCTTTCCTGTGGTTGGACCAAAGGCCACATCCAGGCACCAAAATCCCAGAGTTTCCTGCCTTTCTCTTGGCACAGCTTCCCCTGAACACCTGAAGAGGGAACACTGAACAGAAAGTGGATCTGAGGCCACTCCAAAGGCTCCCAATCTGGTTTTAGTTCTGTGTTTGCAGAGTGTCTCTCACAGCAGGACTGCAGACGCTACACAGGAGGAATAATAACAGCACTTAGGGCATGGCAGAAATGGTCATAAGCAATAAATTGGCCTTTTTATCCTTAAAAATGTGGATGTGGCACCTTGAGGACACGGTTTAGCAGTGGGCTCAGCAGTGCTGGGTTGAGGGTTGGACTGGATGATCTTGAAAATGGCTCATTTTCAATCTAAATGGTTTTATTATTTAATACAGAAATGCTTCTGTATAAATGTACCGGTCACATATGAACTCCTCAGAGGTGTGGGTTTATAAGTGGAGAAATCAAGAAAGAAGTGAAAGGACAGAAAGGGACAGGAGCCACAAAAACCCTGCAGCTCTTTTCTGTCCTGCTACGTCCATGCTCTGAGACGTGGGAGCTCCCTCCACATCAGACACCCAAGAGTTGTTTCCTCTTTAATCAATTGCTACACCCCTGCAAGTTAAAAACACCAACAAGACAGGGTTTAGGTGAGCCTGGGTTATCAGGAAATCTCTTCAGAAACTGGGGAGTAAATCAAGCATGTGGAAATAGCTGTTAAAAGCATTTCTATTGCTCAGCAATTTGAAAACAGAAAAGATGAAAAGGAAATGATGTCCACGGCGAGTTGGAGGGGGTTTGTGCATCTCAGGAGATGTGAGCTGGAAACTGGAGCGTTGCTGAAGAGTTCTGACCCATGAAAAGTTGTGTCTCCTTCCAGCTGGCAGGAGAGCAGCAGTAACTGTGTGAGTGCTGGCCCTGCCCTGCTCAGCTCCACAGTTTTTGGGAGAGAAGGGAGAGGAAAAGCTTTGAATCCTCTGCCGCTCGCCTTCCTGCCTGGAATATTTTTTTTTTATACAAGAATCTCTTTTCCCTCACCACTGCGTGTAGCTGAGGAACTTTGAATTTTGGGTGATATTATGTAACTCTTTAAGATTCCTTTCCCTCTCCAGCACAACTTCAAACCTTTTTCTTAATTAATTAATAAAAGGGTCCTGCTGCATGGGGCGAGATGTGGAGCCTGGCTGGTGCTGGAGGCTGGGATTCCTGGTGGGTGTTCCCATCATTTCCATGAATTCCCATAATCCATAACCCTGAGCACAGAGCTGCAAACCCTCCTTTGGCTGTGGGAGCCTCTGGGCTGCATTAAACACAGACACTGCTGACACAGGGGCACTCACAGGCAAGGAGGCTCCTTTGGGAATTATTTCCCCCTGGAAGCTGCAAACAGAAGGAAGAGAAGCTGCTGATAAAGAGGGAAAGTGGAGATCTATCCCTGAATTTATTTTTCTTTGTCTTATTTAGGGATTGTTTGCCATGAGAGGCTGTGTCTGTGGAGGTGTGCTCAGCAGAGGAGGTTTGCAGGGTCAGTGATGCAGGGAGAGGAGAAGGGGCTCAGCTGAGGGCTGACACTCCCTCGGTGAGGGCAATGCAGGTGTCAGTCCCTGCTCCAAGCACTTCCTCTTGGATTGTGCCATGACTATTTAATGCAAAGTAAAGAGATTAATTGTTGAAATAAACCCATTGTGTTTCCAAATATGCAGCTAATTAATGAATACCTGTCTGCAGACGCTGCGTTCAAAACGTGCATTCACTCCTTATTATGAATTTCTGCTGAAGTTCATAACAGAAATCTGTTTCAAATCCCACTTTGCGACTTAGTTTTGCTTCCTTTGAAACATTTTCACTGCCTGAGGTACCTGAAGCGCTTTGATGGCTCAGCAGAGAGGGAAATAAATGCAGCATCTCCTTGTGCATGGAAGAGGAGTGGCAGAGCAGCATCCACTGCTCCTGCCCTGTTCAGATGGCCTCTGAAAGAGCTGGGCTTTTTTCTCCTGATGCATAGGATATATCAATTAATGATTTTAATTTAATTCCATCAATCCCTTGCATGCTGGCAGGAGAAGAAGCCCCCAGCAGAAGTGTGCAGAGCAGTCTGGAGTGATTTTTCCTCTCCTGCTCCAGGTATTATTTGTTTTTCTAAACCTGGTTTGTATGTAATTGTTTGTTTAAACATCCAGAAAAAAAGCTACAAACACTTTACCACGAGGTGTAGCACTCAACTCCAAGAGTTTTAGTCCTGCTGACTCCTCTACAGTTAGGGATTTATGGCAAGAACACATCTGAGAGTGGTTTCCAAGCAAACACCAGGCAAAGTTCAGCTTGATGGAGATGCTGTGGGTATTTATTGCATTTAGCTCTGCAACAAATGAAAAGATTTCATTCCTCTGGTTGGACCAAGGCAGTCACTCCAAGGCCTGTGGTGACCTGGAGCTCTGGGAATTCACCCAGACACCTTAAAAGCTTTAAAATCACTAAAAGAGCTCATAGAATAATTTTAAAAAAACCAAACCCAGAGTGTTGTGTGTGGTGCACAGTTAAGGGGGTGATGCAGCCACAGGAACAACAGCATTTGCAGGACAAGGGACTTTTAAATTCATGGGACATAAGACAAACATCCCCTGACACTCGCTCTGACCCTGCAAACTACTTAAATGGGATAAGCCAAGTTACCAACAGGCAAAGAAAGGATAAGGGAGATATTGAGAAGAAAGGAGAGCTCTTGGGATAAATCAGTGACCAGGCAGCGGCTTGAAAAGGCAGGAGGTGTGTATTTGATGGGAAAAAATCCCCAAGAAGAAGAAGTAGATGCATTCAGGTGAGAGTTAAAAATCAATTGGTGCAAACTAAACCTGTTTAGGAAAGTCTGGATACAGAAATTTCTGTAGCGAAGTGTGAATACATCCAAAATCAAAGGTTTCCTCTCAGCTGTAATGACATTTTCCATGAGCTCCCTCAGGTGGGATGAGAAAAAAAAATCCTGATTTCTTTTTCTCTCGTTCCATAAAATATTGTTACATTATATCGAGGTGGTTCAGATTAGGGTGGTCCTGTTTAAAATGCTCCATCTGGGACCACCTTGGCTCATGGGGGTGCTGGGTGGCTCCTGCAGGGCTTGGGAAGCCCCTAAATCTCCTTGGGGCTGTTCCTTGGGGCTGTTGGCTCTGTGCTGCTTTTGCTCATGGTTTTTGTGGGTGCACATGGCTTTTGTGGTGTCTGATCATCCCATCACAGAGTCCCACGCTGTCCCACATCTTTGCAAAGTGCTTTAGGAACCCCTAGCAAGGCTTTACAGCCCTGGAAGTGTGGAAACATCAGCAAAATCCCCCTCAAAAATCCAACTCCGCCAGGGCTCTGTTATTGCAGATCTCCAAAACAAAGGGAGGAAATTCCAGTGTCACCTTTCCCCTCCCTCAGCCTGTCAGGAGTTAAACACCACCTTACATTTAAACTCCTTGTTCCACACAGAAATGCAGTGGGAAATCAAGGGGCAGAGCTCAGCAGCTCTCCCAGGGCTGCAGAAGTCGCTCCAGAGATTCCTCTGCGCTGCTCCCACCTCGCAGCCCCTGCAGGGAGGGCTCCTTTTGTTGGAGAGCCAAAGTTGGATGAGCTCAGCAGCGACTTGGAGTGGAAAAACCTGAACTGGATCCACTCGATCAAGGGGGATGATGAGCTGGCTGTGAAGAGCTCTCTGTGAGGAGAGCTGGGATTTAAGGCAGCCTCTGCTGACTCTCAGCCTGCGGGATGATTAAGGAGATGGATTTTATCGCCTTTTTCATGCCTCAGCTGTGCTGTGGAGCCCATGGACAGCTGGCATTCTCCTCTCACAGAGCCGCCCATCCTCCAGCTCCTGGGAAGCGCTAAGGCTGGAATTTTGCATGTGGGAACTCCAGGTTGATGTCCAAATTCTGGGCCAGCCACGGCATAAGGTGCTTAATTTAGGGTGGGAGAGTCCAGCAAAGAAGTGGGGAGTTGCCTTTCAAAGAAATCTTTGCTAAGGTTGTAGGATCAAGGAGGCCAGAAAATCAAATTCCTGAGGAATTTGGAATTTGGAACAGGACCGGGAATTTGGTCAGGACCAGGGTTAGGGTTTAGTAGAGCTGGTTGGATTTAGGGTCCAGCCTCGTTCTTGTTCCACTGTGATGGCTGAAAAATCCTGCATTTTGATGCTGCTTGTGGGTGTTTTCTGCTCTAAACTTCATGCTCAGCTCTGATATTCTCTGCACTCTCAGCTGAGCCATCACTACCAGGCTGGGATTAGGCACCAGAAAACTCTTTAATCCTGTAGGGATTGATGCACAGCAAGTCCTTTTATGCTGGCAAAAACACATCCAACCCTCTCAGTGCAATAAAATGGCTTTTAGCTCTTCTTGCACAGAAGCAAAACCCTAAACCTTTTTGCCTTATATCAGAAATCATGAAGAAATCTTGATTTCCACCCCCCCCCTTTTTTTCCCTTTCTTCTCTTCCCTTCTCTTTTAAAGTATCATGTCTTATTGAAGTTGAGCTGTTTGCAGGTTAGAGACGCAGCACAAATGATGCTGCTCAGCTCCTTCAGAAGAATTGCACTTCAACATCTCTCCACGAGTATTTATCACCTGTACCTGTGCACACAAAACATTTAGCCTTGAGACAGCTCTCTCCTGAGACAGAGGAAAATGAAATTCCCTGAGCTCAGCGCTGCTGCTTGTGCAGTTTGTCTTTTCCTCCTCCTTCCATCAACTTTATTTTGCCTGGAATATAAAACCAGAGGTTGTCACAGGTAAATGCCTGCTGTCATTTATTACCCTACAATGAGACTCTGAAAAAAAATCATCGTTAATCTCATTTGTTAAACTGAGTTGAGTCCCCTGGAATTCTGTGGCTGTGGCTGCATCTTTCCTGCATTTTTTGCTGTCTCAGCTTTATCACGGCAACCTTTTGATTACTTTTAATCAGGGATGTGAAGTGCCTGGCCCAAAGTTGTGTGGAAGGTCAGGGGGATGCTGGTACAGCCTTGGGAGCTGCTGTGCTTCCTGCTCTGTCCTTGCACCACCTTCAGAGTTCAACTTTCTCGTAATTTAACATCAAACATGTCTGGATTACATGGAAAATGTGCCAGCTCCTCTTATTTAATGTTCCATCAAATTAATGCAGTAAATTCTTCTTTATTTCAGTAGGTCCCAAAGTTGGGAGAGACCTACAGTTTGGCAAATTTTTGTACACATCACACACTTCCACTCTGTTTCTTCCCTCTAATTGTGCCTGCTGGGGGTTTGACCAAAAAAGCTCTTCAGCAGGATTTGCAATCTTAATTTCTTTACTTGAATTCCCAACAGAAACAGCCTCAAATTCCCTCTGAGTCAGAGCTTGCTTTGCGTCTGGTACCAGCTCTGGAGTCCCTCCTTGGCATCCTTGGCTCTCTTGTCTGGCCCATCTGATCTCTTGGGGACATTTGGGGACATTTGGGGACACACCATGATCTCAAATCTGGCTGAGTTCCTTGTCCTGCCCGTAGCAATAAATCCTCCTGAGTTGCTTTTTCTCAGTTCAAGGCTGGAATGGGTTTTGCTGGAGCAGCAGGGCCAGCTCCACCCACCCAACAGGCTCCAGAAGTCACCCCAGATATATCCCAACACCCAGAGCCTTTCCTGGGGCTGGTCAATGTCCATGGAAAAGCTGGAATGTTTCTCCAGGACACTCACAGGCAGAACACGATTTTTGCAGCTCTAGCAGGAGCCCAACTCCCGCTGAAAACCAACAGATTTGAGGTTTCTGAGGCACTGGAAGCCTTTTGAAAAGATCTCGAGCGGCCAAAAGCGAACATGACACTTCATAGGACCAGAAACCGAGTCCCACCCTCCAGAGCCTTGCTTTAATTTGTCCTTTCCCACCAAGAATTGAAGGATGGATGCAAAGGAGCGCTGAGAACAATGAGGATGCAGACAGAATGCCTTGGGAAATCCAGTTTTTAGGGGGTTTTTTTTCCCTCTGTAGTGCTTCCAGCGGCCACAAGGCAGCAGGGACAGGTAGGGCCGGGCTCTCCGTGCTGGCACATGCGGCAATGCCCGCTGCTCGCACGCTGTGGAAAAATCGGGATGCGGCTCCAAGCCCTGGGGCACAGAAGATGCTGTAAATAGCACGGCCACGTTTCGAGCTCTCGCAGCACGATGGGAAGCGATCCAGGCTTTTCTGGTGTCAGGAAGGAGAGCAGGAACGCGTTTTATGCGTCCTAAGGGGGAAAAGAGGGAGGCAAAGCTGTCCCAGCTGGAGCTGCTGGCTCTGCGAGAGGCGGGGGCTTGGCTCTCGTTCAAAGTGGCTCATCCGCAGGAACAATGGTCCCCTCGTGGCCGTGGTGCCTTGGTGGGCTCTGTCCCCGCAGCTCTGTGCCCCTGGCACGGCTCTGCTGATTGAACACCACCTGTGGGCAGCAGCCCAAACCCCAAATAATCCCCTGCCCAAAGTTTGTGCCGCTCTCCCGAGGTTTCAGTCCCCCAGCGCTGCTCCTGACCAGAGGTGCCTGGAGGGGGCTGTGTTCTCCTCTCACTGCTGGTCCATCCAACAGCCTCTAAACGTGGGGAAAATCCCTTTTTTCCCTGCTCTTCTCCATCCTGCCCAGCTTTCTGCCGTTTGTTGCAGAGCCCAAAGGGTGTTTGAGCACCTCAGGCATTGAGTGGGGTCACCTGTCCCGGCTGCAGAGCCACAGGTAGGACTGAGCCCGGTGGGAAATGACATTGCTCTCAAAAATACATGTAATTTGTGTGTCAGAACAGAATAGATACATATATATTTAATATATTAGAAATATATATTTATTTTCAGGTGGAGATATATTATGGTATATTTTATATATATACATATGATGAATATAGATGATATATATGATATATATGGTATAGAACATATACACTATATATATAATGTATATAATATATATTATATATGATTTAGTATGTTGTATGAATATAATATAATATAATATAATATAATATAATATAATATAATATAATATAATATAATATAATATAATATAATATAATATATATAGAGAGATTATATAGATTATATATATATATTATGTATGGTGTATTTCTGAGTTCATCTCGAGGTGCAGCCACCCTAACTTTGGCACCCAATGCTCCACACAATTTCTCCTCCATCCCTGCAGAGCAGAGTTTTGTGGCCTCGGATGCCCTGGCTGCTTTTCCTTCCAGCAGGAAGGCGGGAGGCAGCGCGTTTTCCACTTGGACACGGGACCTGTCTGAGAGCTGGGCCAGCGCTGTGCTCAATAAATCATCGTGCCAGGAGCTCCTGGGTAATTAGGCATGAAGGGAATCAGCAGCCTGCTCCCCCCGGTGTGACACATTTGCCATGTGCCTGCAGCTCCCAGGCCTGGGGATCCACCAGGAGCACACAGCCAGCAGCCCTGGGAATATTTTCTTGGGGAGTAATTTCATGGGGAGCAGTTTCTTGCCCAGTAGTTTCATGGGGAGCAGTTTCTTGCCCAGTAATTTCTTCCCTGGTAGTTTCTGGCCCAATAGTTTCTTGGGGAGTAATTTCTTGCCTAGTAGTTTCATGGAGAGCAGTTTGTTTCCCAGTAGGTTCTTTCCCAGTATTATCTTGGGGAGAAGTTTCTTGCCCAGTATTTTCTTGCCCAGTAGTTTCTTGCCCAGTATTTTCTTTCCCAGCAGTTCCTTTCCCAGCAGTTCCTTTCCCAGCAGTTTTTTTCCCAGCAGTTTCTTGCCCTGTCCCCCTGTCTTCAGCCCCTGTCCCCCTGCTCTCCACGAACATCAATGAACACCTGGTGGTTTCAGTTCTTGGCACATCCCAGAAAAGCCTCTGAGGTGGTCCAGGGCAGATAAAATTCCAATTTAGCTGCCTGTTAGGAAAGTCCCCTCTTGGAGACTTTATGCATCCGAGGGGAACCAGGGACTTTCCTGACCAAAGGAAGGCTTTGGGATGTGAAGTGGAAACAGCAAAGAGAAAAAACTTTTTGGTTACTGTGTTTGGGTTTGATTAGCCTGCCATGGTTGCTTCTCCAAACCAGCCAAAAACTTTCTCTGGGGGTTTCCAAAACCTCTTCAAGCTCTGTGCACTGCAAATGCAGCACAGCTTGGTTTTGTCATGTGGAATTTGGACTTTTCCATTTATGATCCTGAAGGAAACAAGAGAGACCATGGATGTGTGGGCAAGGAAACAATTTTTTTAAAGAAATGACATCACTTGGCTGCCCTGAGGAGCAGAGGGGTTCTGAGCTGTATTAGTGTGAATATATTCCCACTGTGCACTCTCACAATCCGCAGGATAAATTGGGTCTGTGTTCTCAAGGTCTGGGCCATTTGGGCTCCAAAAATTTGATTTCTGTCATGGTTTGGCCTGCTCACATCAGGACCTGCAGCCCTGTGGAGCCTGGCTTTGCTCAGGCACTGAGGTCATGATGAGTTTTAACCTCTTTTAAAATTTAGGGGCCTCAGAGTGCAATGCCCCATGCAGTTGTGATTGGGATTAGTGCTCCTTAGCCTGACAATATCATGGCCTGTGTTATTTCACTTTAATTCTTGCACTTGGCTTTTTCCTGAAGGCTGTGACGGGGCAGTCAGGGCCAGCAGAGACTCCAGGACAAAGAGGCTCCATTTCTACCCCTCTTGTGGAGGAGGATTGAGACGTGAGAGCCAAGTGGAACCTCCAGGACAAAACTGGAAATTCAATGAAAACCTTTAAAAACAACCCTTGCAATTCTGAAAAATCGCTCCTCTTCAGCAATTCCCTGTGAATTTGGGGCAGGGGATTTGCTGCTGCTCAGGGTTCAGGCACAGCAATGGTGTAAATTGCAAATTGAAGTGCCAAAACCAGTCTGGCCTGTGCAGGTCACTGGAGTAGACACAGCTCTTGCCTGAAAGCATTTGTAATCTAAAACCCCGGCGCTATTCCCGCTGGAGGTAATGACAAAACTCCATGTGATTGCAAACGGAACAGGATTAGACCCTAACTAAATAAAAGGAGCTTTTTTTTTTTTTTTTTTTTTTTTTTTAAAAGTCACCAGATACTCCTTCCCCACGACAAATTCAAACAGCTTTTGTTCAGGAGTCCAAGAACTGAGTTTAGTCTGGAAACAACAACAACAACAAAAAAAAGCGTGACTTCTTTCCTCACTTTCGAGCAGGTTTGGAAAGACAAGATTTGAAAGAGAATTCCCATCTGTTATTGGAGCATTTAATCATTCTCTAAAAGCCAGCACAGTTTTATTTTCTCTGGGGAGCGAGCAGCATTAGCTGAGGCATAAAGCAAACTCCACCAAGTGTAGAAAAAACTCACCCTGATGTCCTGTTTGACAAACTGACCTGCGGGTCACAACCTGAGTTTATTGATCCGTGGGGCCTTGTCTGGGTGCCGGGCATGTTTTCTGGACTTTGGTTTCAGCTGCATTCCTCACTTCTCAAAGAGGGGGTGTGGATTTCTGCTAGGAGTAACCACTGGGAAGGAAGTAATGTTCATTAAGTGTGCAGGCAGTGCAGGACGAAGCATGCTCAGTGGCAAAAAGCTTCGCTCCCGTGCCTGTCAAGCCCGAGGTTTGAACTCGTTCCAGAATGCTGGATTTACTTTTCAGGAAGGAACACTACCTGCCTGGGCTGCTTTTTTTTTTTTTTTTCCCCTTCCCTCCTCCTCCTCGGAGTGCAAACAATGTTCTTTTGATGCTTTCCTGCCAGTGGGGATCTCGCCCTGGAGAAGGAGACAAAACTTTGCTACCTGTGAGGAACGAAGACTGCGTAGGTCAGTACGAGGGGGCGCAGAGGAACTGTGCCAGCAGCTTTTGTGACTTTTGAACTGCCCTCTTTCTGCTCTCCTCTATCCCTTCCCATCTTCAGCAGAGCTGAACTTTTTTTTTCTGGGGGGGAAAAAGAAAAAAGCAAAAAAAAAGTTCAGCAGTTCTCTCTGCTGGTTCATTCTCTCTGCTGAGGGTAAACTTGACTTAAGTGAAAACAGCCCGAATTTCCTGGGAGCTGAGCTTAACTTCTGCAAAGTCGACTTGCTGCTAGAACAGAGATTTGTTTCCTTTTGCTTTTTCTTCTTTTTCTTCTTTTTGCTATGGATACAATCCTGGGCTTGCAGCGTGTGCTTTAAAAGCCTGTTCCCCCCTTTCTCTCCCCGCCCTCTGCCTTGGAGCTGAAAATGAGACTCGTTCTTGAATAATAAACTCTGTGTTATCAAGCAAATCTTGTGGCTTGTTCATGTGATTGTTCCCAGTCCCAGCATCGATGTTTTTTTGCCTTTTAATACATTTTCCAGTTCTTTCTGGAAAAGGAATTGCAAAACTCTTAGCAGAGAGGTGAGAGAAAGCAATTTTAGTTGATAACTAAATTTTACTCAGTGGCTGAATCTTTAAGCTTTTCTGTTTTTAAGTGCTCACTACTTTTTGCTTTTAAGAGGATATTTAGAACTCCTGTCTCTCAAGGATTCAAAATATTCCCAACCTTAGAATGGGAAAAGAGAATTTTTCTTCTTTTTGTGTTACTTTGTGCTGCCTAATGGAGATTTTTCTGAACATAGGCCAAACGGCCAAGAAACAAAATGACCACTGAATAAGAAGTGAAATGGACTTAAATAATTAGAAACTGACTGTAGTCAATGATTATTTGGAGTGGGTCAGAAACATTTGTCAGCTTCTTGTGTTGAATTTTGTCCTTGGATATACTCGGGAATAGTTATGTGACTTACCAGAAGTTGGGATTTAAGTTTGTGTGTTTGAGGAGTGGGCACAGACTTGGATATTTGAGTTTTAGAAACTGAAGGAATGACTTGAAGCCATGCAAAGGTGAAATCCTTGTGTTTAAAAGCTGTGTGTTTATTATTTGGTTGTTCTAAACTGGGAGTTATCCCAGGCAGAGGATCTCAGTAGGAAAAGAAAGGGACAGCAGGTATGATGAATAACTCCTAGCTGGAGGATTAGGAGTGCAAAATATCTTTGCAAACTCCATGAGTTTTGCTAAAATAACTCTGCACAGCCCCCCGTGTGCAGAGGGGAGAGGAGGAGTGGGTTCTGCTGGATCTCCTGGGGGGTTCCCACTGGGATTACCTGCCTCGTGCCCAGGGAGGGACACAGAGCAGCCAGGCCAGGCAGAAAGAATCTGCAAATACCCAAAGCTGGAGCTCTCTGATCTTCCCCCACGTTCACCCCTGAGATCCAAGGGAGTTTTTTGATCAGGGGAGGCTGGGGAAACGTCTTTGCCTTTTGATTTGGGGGCCTGGTGGGGATGGTGGTGCTGCAGATGGACACGGTATGGCCACGGGGCTCTCTCCCCCCTGTGCATTCCAACCCTCCATTTCCTGGGAAATGGGGAGGGTCTTTTGCCAGAAACTTTGCATATTTATGGGAGAAAAAGAAATGCCTTGTGCTTTGAGAGATGAATAAACCCAGGCTGCAAAGCTGCACATCCTCGTCTGGGTTTTGAGCACTGAGTTTTTGTGCCTGAGATTTATCCCAGATCCAGTGGCCATGGAAAGGCAAAGCATTGTCCTCATCCAGGCACAAACAGCGTGGCCTCCCCATTGTTCCTCTGCAGGTATCCAAACTGCACAAATCCAGCTTGGTATAAACCCACTTCATGTGTAAAATTATAATTCAGGACAGGAAATATTCGAGATTGTTTAATTTCCCTCCCTAGGGCTGAAATTTTGCAGTTTGTAGATTTGCAAAAGTTGGAAGTGGAGAAAAACTCTTGATTCACAGAGGCCAGATTTTCACCTGTGTTGTGGAATACTCAGATCTCCCATTGTTCCTTTGCAGGTATCCAAACTGCACAAATTCAGCTTTGTAGAAACCCACTTCATGTGTAAAATTGTAACTCAGGACAGGAAATATTTGGGATTGTTTACTTTCCCTCCCTAGGGTTGAAATGTTGCAATTTTTTGCTTTGCAAAAGTTGGGAGTGGAAAACAACTCTTGGTCCACAGAGGCCAGATTTTCGCCTGTGATGTGGAATACTCAAGTCCATGAAATGAGGATCAGCCAGATTTTGGCCAATAAACCCTTTAGTCTCCTGTCCTTCTTTGTTTTCATCCTCAAATACAGATATATTTCTTCCTCCACCTACCCAGGTATTCCCAAGGCAAGTCTGCTCCTGTTCGTTGGTTGCATTTAAATCTTTATTTATTTCTAAACCAAGGGAGGGGAATTCCACAGTTCCTGGAAAGAGCCAGGTCTTTCTAAGGTTTCATTTACCATTTCTAAGCTTTCATTTACCTCCAGAATGGAGCAAACCATTGCAAATGTGCTTAACCTCCTTTTCTGTCTTCCATTTTTGTGCTGAATCCTGGGGGTTTTTGAACTATTTGAATAGGAGAAAAAACCTTGATGTGTCTCTCCCAAGTTCCACGTACGTTTTTGCTCTGTGAAATGGAGATGTCTCCAACTGAACCCAGCCACAATCAAGAGGCAGAGGTGAAATTTGGATGGAGGAAGCAGGAGGAGAGGAATGGGGTGGATCCCATCCCCTTGAGCTGCAGGGCTGCTCCCGCCTTGGGATGAGCAGAGCAGGAATCTGGTGCTCCTGGAATTCTGGAGCACTTCAGGCACCTCCCAGGGCTCACACATTGGGTTTTTTTTTTTTTTTTTTTTTTTGAAGATGGGGATTTCTCAGAGCATTTTGAAGATCAGGATGTCAAGACCCGCCTGAAACAGCCTGGCTAAATCCCTTGGGAAAGGAGAGGCAGATGGGATGAGGGAAAGTCCCCACATGGGGGTACCTCTGATGGGTCATTCCTGACCTACATCCTACATGTGATTTAGGAAGGATCACATTCCTGAAAGGACCCTCTGGTTGTTGGGATGTTCTCCAGGACTCTCCGAATGGGAGGGCACAGGGAAGTGGAAAACAAGGGATGATTTATTCCAAGGAAGCTGCACGAGGTGAGGACGTGGAATCTCTCTGGAGGAGGCATTCAAAACTGTATTTTTTCATGTCTAGTGCAGAAGTGTAAGGGGAAAACTGCCAGTGGTGCCTCAGGCAGTGTTTGAGGTGTCTGAGGCAGAAATGTGCATTATCATCACCCTCCTGTCCTTGAGGAGAACCCAGGAACAGCAGGACAGCTCACTGGAGCCTCCTGTGCCTGATGTTTGCCCAGGATCATGTGCCTCAAACCCCTCCTGGGAACACCTCCTGGTGCTTCTTTCCCCACCCTCCCTGTCCCCAGGATGAGCACGTGGAAATTGCTGCAGGGAATGAGCCATGGAGGAGTTGGAAACCTCTTTACAAGTTCATGATAAAACCTTTTCCCTCCAGGTGTTGAATTTACCCCGATTTTTCCTAAAAGGCAGAGAGTTATTGCAGGCGTTGCTGCACTCTTGAGCCACGGGACAGTGGCTGTGAGCAAAAAGACAATTCCTGGTGTTAACGGTGAATTCCTCCCTTTATTTTTGCAGGTAGCAGTGGAAATGAAAGCAATTCTATTTCCCACACAGGCTCCACAAATGTGAGTACAAATACAATTTATTTTGCCATAGGTGGAAGCGTGAGTCTGAGGATCAAAGCACGAGACACGCGTTAATGTTGTGTGGGGTTTTTAAAAAAAGCAAACAGACAAGGAGGTCAGGGGAACTGTACTTATTCGACATTTTCCTGCTGGCTTTGCAGAAACTCAGGGTTCATTTGGATTTAGATCCAGCTGCATTTGGGCCAAAGTTGTCTCTGGAGAAGTCTGGGAGGGACAGGAGAGGAGAAAAGCTTTTAGCTCTGTCTGTTGAGAAACCTCCTGGGTAGCAATTTCAGAAACTCCTGCGGGACTGAGAAGTTTAACTCCTATTTTTAGAAGTATTGTGGGAGCTTAAATCAGGCTTCAAAGCTTTTAGGAACCTTGGAAGGCAGGTGGGAAGCCCGTGGGATCTGTGAAGTGTCTGAACAGGTTCTGAGGCTCACTCTGAGAGTTAATACTTAACTCACCACAGGGACATTAGCAAAACCCACTTGACTCCTGCATCAATCTTCCCATACCCAAATGCTGATAAATCTCCTCTCTCCCGATTCCAGAGGAACTGGCATTCAGAAATTCTGAAGCCCGAGCTTGAGGCTCTCAATGATTTTGAATGTATAAACCACTGCTTTCGGATCACAAATTAAAATAATGGATGCAACACGTGTTTCGGTGTCTGGGTGCCTCCTTTTGGAGATCCTCGAAGTTCAGGGGAGTTTGTTTTGTTTGAGGGAGAATGCTGCAGAATTTCAGCTGAATTCCAGTGCAGATTCTGCTCTCTGCAGAAAAAGTTTTCAGAGTTACAACCTGGGCCAGAGTTCAGCGCCTGAACCGCCTTCCCCGGGCAGAGGTGCAAAGAAATGGAACTTTCTGCATCGAGATGCGAATTCTCCATAGAAACGGGGCTTTTCTGAGCTGCTCTCGGGGTTCAGGTGGTTGTAAAAACGAGCTTTGTGCTCCCGAGGCAGCAGGGCCCGGGGTTTCTCCACAGTGCCTTTGTGTGGGGCTGTGTAAAGCCCTCAATGCGTCATTCTTTCTGCTTCAGCTGTTCCAGACTCCCATCTTCTCTATTGATTTTACCCAGAGCTCCGCCTGCCCTTGAAGGTGTGACCTGTACCTCGGGCTAATTTATTTCTGTCAGGGCTGCAGCATATTTTAGAGGGCAGCAGGGGTGGGAGGGGGAACAATGAATTCAACGTGGAATATAAATCCCGAGGCTGCAGCCCTGAGACATTCCAGCACACAGCCCATTCTCCTGGCTGGCATTCTGCACGGTCTTGGATTAAAAAGGGAGAAAGAAAAAAAAAAAAAAGAAAAAAAAAAGGAAAAAGGGAAAAAAAAAAAAGGCGTTTGTATAACTAATCAGGTGAGCCATTGTGGGTAATCCCTTTGGTCACACACGCTGGCATGGATATTAAAATTTGCTGGGCTTCTAAACCACTTACAATGACATCTTAGTTTGTGAACCCGAGTGAAAAAGCCTCACCTTGATGGCCTAGGAGTGTCTTTGGAGCTGAGCACTGGAAATTTGTGTTGTGGATGGGCAAAGGGTTTGGTTCTGTGCTGAAAACTCATTTTGGTGGGCAGAGCGATGGATTTTTTTTTTTTTTTTAATTTAATTTTATTTTGCATTGTATCACATTTACTTTCCCGTTCAGCTTTTATGGACTTAAATATAAATTGAAACTAGGTTTAAACTCTGCAAGTCCTGAGCTAAAGCAACTTTCATTCTAATTTCTCTGGGGCTGGGTGGGGTTTGCTCTCATGCCCTCCCTGTGCCCTGCAGCCTTTCCTCCTGCCCCACACAGCTCAGCAATAGCTGGAATAGAACAGATTTCTCCAGGGAATAACTTGTTGCTCCCTTGGAGGAAAGCTGAGCATCCTGTGCTGCCCTGGCTGGAGGAAAACTCTGCTGAAAATTTTGGTTGTGCTGGCACCATGTCCCTGGGGTGGCTGCAGTGATTTCCAGCCTCCCTTCCCCAGCCTGGCTGGAGGTTTTGGATCAAATCAGCGACTCCTGGATCCCCAGTGGGATGAGGGGGATGGTTTGGGGTGATTTCCTGCACTCCAGACTGCTCAGGTCAGAGTTCTGCAGCACAGGACGGGCTTTATCTAAACAGGAGCTCACATAATTCCAATTTACTGCCTTCCCTGGAAATTTAGGGCTCATCCTTCAGAAGGGCTCAGGCAGAGTAGCTGGTCTGGGGTTTCTGCTGTGGGTCAGGGCAGTGGGGCCAGCAGGGAGGGTCAGGATCCAGAGGAATGCAGAGCACTCTGCAGCTGGGTATATTTCATTTCCAGGTGATTTTCTGCCACAGAAATCACTAAATTAGCCTGGGATAGCTGGATTTAGTGAAACTTCAGCCACTCTGGCCTGAATTCAAAGTTTGTAGCTAAATCTGGTTATTTTCTGTGGGATTTGGGTTCAAGTGGGTCCATGCCCCACAGCCATAAACGCTTGGTTTTCTTACCCCAAAGATTTTGTGCGGAAAGATTTCGGTAGCACCTGTAGAGAGGAAAAAGCAGAACAGGAGGTGTCAGTTCAGGGTAGAAATTTGAATAAAAACAAAGGTTTAGGATTTATGGTAGGGGTGCAGGGATATAATAAGAAATCAAATGGCATCTTTTTGCACCTCCACTCTCCTCATAGGTGTTATATACATCTGATCTGTGCCAATATATTGATTATTCCCAGGGAACAAAGCAGCCAGGGCTGGGCATTCCAGCTGCAGCCTCCTGGCATCTTTGTGTTTATGGGTCTCACCCTTTTCACTTGGCCCCCAAGAGCAATAAAGTCAGCCAAGATCCGGCCTTTTCAGAGCCCTGCCACTCTCCTAAAACAGAGGGAGGGAGGGAATGAGAGGCAGTTCCAGCACAGAAAATGCCCTGGGTGCTGCTGTGGATGATTTTTTGGACTTCCAAGGAAAAGCTGAGAGAAAGAGGGAGAAATATTAATCTTTAACTGATACATGGCACAGGACCAGGGCTGGGGGTTCAACACCCCTCTGAAACACTCAGACTCCAACCCTGACTAGAACTCACCCCATGGGGATTTTTGGGAGAATTTCACTGGAGAAAAGTTGCCCAAAATATTATTTTCCTGATTTTTTCCTCGAGAAAAATTTTTAGTTGGAATTGGAGAATAATGTGCAGCTGATGAGCTGGGGTGGAACCTGAAGTCCTCAGTGTTTGTCCCTCTCTTGTGCCAGCTCTACTAAAATGCTTCTGTGCTTTGTTTATGAATTGGTGTTTGGAGCCTGGTGATTTTTGTGCTTCCCTCCCTGAAATCCAGGTTTTGGCAGAGGTTTGGGGTGGTGTGGGACAGGGTGGAAGTTTCTGCTCCGGCCACTTTGGCTCCTGCTGAGGCTCAGTTTCATCCCCACGTCATCCTGGCCTTTCATTTCGTGGATGTTTTCTCCCTGCATCCACTGGGCAGCTTTGGAAGTGCAGAAATGAAAAAAATAGAATAATTAAAATGCTGAACACCCTCAGTGGAGTCCAAGTGTCCTCCCCAGGAGCTGCTGGGCAGAGGGAATTCTCTGAATTCTCCTTCTTTGTACCCCTCAGAGCTGTCAGCACTGAATCCAGTTCATGTTTCCTTGCTCTTCTGGATGTTTTGGGATTTTTTTCCTCCTTTCCTGGGTGTCCTGGAAAGGTGTTTGAGCGCTCAGGTTAACCCCAGAATCAGCGAGTGGAGAAACAATTCCCAGGGCTGATGGCAGGAGCAGAGAGTGCCAGCACATCAAACCCCTCTAGAACAGATGTTTAAGGTGTAATGGGGGATATTTAGGACTGAAAAGCATCCCAGTAATGCAGCTGAGATTTCAGCAATGAATATCTTATAAACTAAAAACATCACTCCTTTTTTTTTTTTTTTTTTT
>VZSR01000243.1:2133068-2156788 GCA_013398615.1 Brachypodius melanocephalos | reverse complement strand
TTTTTTTTTTTGTAGCAAAATGAAGGGAAAAAAAATACCCAAAGCTGGGTGTGAGAGGGATGGTTGCAAAATAATTTAATAGCTGAGGTGGCCTCTCATGTGCTCCCCAGATGTGCAGTCCCAAATGTCTGCTCTGTGAGGCTGATTATGGGATACATGCATTCGGAGCAAGGGGAGCATGGATTTCTTTCTGGAGCGCTGCTGCTGGGTTTGAGATAATTAAACACCAGAGCTGAAGCAGAACTGAGCAGAAAAAGGAGCATTATTGCACCTCCAGGTGTAAAGAACTGTGGGATTGTCTGCACTGGGGTGGACAGGAGTTAATTTTTATGGTGATGCACAGATAAAGTGCATTAAGGTGCACTGAACCCCTTTGTGGTCACTCTTTCTCTTGATGGAAGTGACTTCGTGTAAACTTGATCTGGTTCCAAACCAAATTTAATGAAACCAAATTCAAGCCACTCTGATTGTGAAGTATGAAGCCTAAACAGGGTTTTGAGGAGTGCTCAAATAACTCACCTCAAAAATTAACACAGTCTGATTATCCTGAGTGCTCTGCTGCAGATGCTCAAAGTCCACTTTTGATTTTATCCTTCACTCCTTGAAGTATTCGGGGTTTTTTGCCTTTCAGACTCCAAGATAATGTGCTAATTTCAGCTTTCACAAGAAAAAAAATGATGTTGCAGAGAACATCTTTGAGAATATGAACCCCAAAGGTGTCAATATCTGAACTCAGGTAATTTTAGGCTAATTTTAAAGGTGTTCTTGCTTTCCAAAGTTCAGATTTGTGAATGCTGGGGTTTATTCGGTGCCCTGGAGGGAGTGATGGAATTTTAGTCGGTGTCATGACTGTGAATCTGATTTCTGTAGAGTCGAGCATGTGGTTTAGCACTGGATTATCCCAAGGAGGGAGAACTATCCCAGCCTGGCTGGGGGATATCCATGGTTAGGATGGAACAAAGTCCATGAAATGACAGGATGGGTTTGGAGGGACCTTAAAACTCATCCAGTCCCACCTTCCACTGTCCCAGGCTGCTCCAGCCTGGCCTTGGGCACTTCCAGGGATCCAGGGGCAGCCACAGCTGCTCTGAGCACCCTGTGCCAGGGCCTGCCCGCCCTGCCAGCCAGGAATTCCTTCCCAAAATCCCATCTGATGCTGGCAGTGGAAGCCATTCCCTGTGTCCTGTCTCTCCATCCCTTGTCCCAGGTCCCTCTCCAGCCCAGCCTGGAGGCTTCCAGAACAAGGTGATGAGAGTTCCTCAGCTGCAATGAAACCCCAGAAAGGTGCAAACCCCTGTGATGGACACCTAAAATTTTGCTGTTCCTCTGTTTAGGAGTGGAGGCATTTCCCAAACCTGTGACAATGATAATTTTGTAGAGATTGGGACCCAGAAAAGCAGGAGCCTGGTGGGTTTTATTTCCCCTCGTGCTGCTGTAATTTTGGGGGGGCCAAGTGATTTAAGAGCTCTGTGTGTCTCAGCTCCCTCACCTGTCAGTGGGGGAATTACTTCACAGGGGACTGGAAATATCATTATAATGATCCTTGGAATGTGCTTTCATATGCTGGGAAGGAGAGTGGGAGCGTTCACATGTACCAGAGAAAAGGGGAAAAAAATAGGTTAGGCTTGTCTGAGCTTGTCATGCTTCTCCTGTGTCAGCAAACTCGGGGAGACAAGAGAAAGGAGAGCAAGAGAGATCAAAAGAATACATTAAATTAAAAGGTAAACAGGGAAAGTTAAACTTAAAGCAGCAAGGAGGGAGCTGTGCTTGGCTGCATTCTTCTGGATTTTCCAGCGTGGGCCAAGATCTTGGACGCCAACAAAAACCCCAAGGAATTCCCAGTGTGGGCACAAGCTGGGGGTGCTCTGCCTCTGAGCAGAGGAAATTTGGAGGGATTTCCCCCTGGTGATGGAGAAATCAGGGCCCTGGCAGAGCTGAGATGCTCAGAGTGGGAGTCCCCAGGTTTTTGTGTCGTGCTGGGTGTGATGGCAGCAAAGGGTTGTCACACCTGGGTCCCTGGCAGGGCTGAGAGGCAAAAACTGTTCATAAATGTGGTTTTAATGTCCTCCCAACTCATGACAAACTGGGTTTTAGGGGCTTCCTAAAGCACAGGCTGCACCTGGAGCAGCTAAGCTGAACTTTAACGTTGAATTTGAGCTCATCTAAATGTCCCAGGCCGTGTTGGACAACCTGGCCTCGTGGAGGATGTCCCTGCCCAAGGCATGAGATGAGCTTTAAAGTCCTTTCCAAGCCAAACCGTGCCAGGATTCTGTGAGCAGACAGAGTTCTGAGCTGTGCTTGTGTTCTGTTCACTTTAATCTGCTCTGCCTGCTCATGAAATAGGCCAAGGAAGCTTTAAATGCAGATCTCTACGGTAAATTTTCCATTTAAAGCAGAGGGAGGAGAACGAAAAGCACATGGGGGGAAAATTCCTGACAGTCAATGGATGGAGGGTTAGTTATATTTTCACAGAATGATGGGTCAAACACGAGGCTGCCAAAAGCAATCATACCACTTGTAATCTTCTTTAACTGTATCCAGTCAGAAAAGATGAAAAATTGTTTTTCTGCCTTTGAAGGATGGAAATATCTTCTTCCATTCCCACCCTGACCTGTTTTCCTCTGAGAGATTCTGGATCCACTCAGCTAAATCATCGTAAGCAGAGTGAGATGGAAACAAATTGCAGCATAAAGCGTCTCCTCAAACTCTGCCTTTTGCACCTTCAGCAGCTGGGGAGGGTTTTTTGGGAGAAAAAATGCTTGATTTGCACCCTGAGCCTCCTCCATCTGCCTTATCTGTGGCAAAGCTGGGCCACTTGGAGGGTATAATGTTATTTTTGTGTGGTATAATCTTATTTTTGCACATGGTGAGGCTGTTTGGCCGTGAGTCACATCAAGTGACGCCTTTCCTTTTGGGGAACCACCACTCACCACCAGCTTCCTCCAGGAGAGGAATGAGTGTTGAAAAATACTCCAGGTAAACAGGAGTGGTGGGATGGAGTAGAAACCTCCTGGAAAACCCAAAGGGGAAGATTCCCCAGCCAGCTGAAGTGGTGACCCAGCTGAGCTGAGGGAACACAGCCCAAAATCAGCTGAAGGAAGCACGGGGAATGTGGAGGGCAGGACTTGAGGCACCCACACCTGAAAAACACAAGAGCATTTTGCTCTGTGAGCTGCACAATCCCTGCAGCAAGAACATCACTGGGAAGGGATTTGGGCATGGAAAGGTAGGGAATTCTCTGTATTTTGTGTTTTAATTCAAGGGAAATGTGGAGTAGTTGGATGTATTTTATCAGATTTGTGCTGTGGAGGGGCTGAGGCTCTGGGGAAGTCTGTAGAGATGAAGTAACAACAGTTTCTTCATCTTTCAAACCTTGCAAAAAGATGTTATTTTATATAAAACCCTCACTTTTTGGGAGGTGTGGAACAGCCATCCAAGTTCCTGAGGGTTTTGTGTGTGATTTTTATGTGTTGGACTCACAGCAGAGATCAGGGCAGGGGGTGACAGGACAAGGGAACAGCTCCAAACTGACAGAGAATGGGTTGAGGTTGGATATTCAGGGAGAAATTCCACTCTGTGAGGGTGGTGAGACCCTGGCATGGGATGCCCAGAGAAATTCTGGATACCCAAAATATCCAAGGCCAGGTTGGAGCACCCTGGGTGGTGGAAGGTGTCCCTGGCAGATTCCATGACCTGATGAAGGTGACCATCCTCACCATCACCAGTGAGACAGAAGCTGCAGACTGAGTTTGTGGTAAAATATTTTCCCCCAGGGATGTTAGCAAACACTGGAGCCAGCTTTAAAATCTAAACTAAAATCTTGTGGTGCTGCTGGAGCGCAGTTTTTGATGGAAAACCCACTTGCATGGTTTTAATTGCTGCCTTCATGGAGAATAAATTGCAATATTCTGATGCATTTGCAGGATAGAGTAACCCAGACCCAACTTAGGGTTCCCCAGCAGGGTAAGCAAATTTCAGGTGAGGTTTGTAACTCTTGCGTTGAGATTTAATGCAAATCTGAGTTAGACCAGAGAAGAATATTGAGCTTTTAATTCAGAACTGCATATGGCAAGTGAGTGGTGTCTACTGCAGAAAAAAATTGGGATTTTGAGGCACTCTCCCAACTTCTCCACCTTTTGATGCCATTCCTCAGAGTCAGCTTAGCTGGTTGATTTAATGATGCCATAAATCAGGAGCCATCTCTGGTATTTACAGACTTGTTTCCATGCTTCCCTGATGGTGCTGAAATCTTCTTACCCCTCGTGCCACCTTCTGAGGGTGTCAGACCATCCCCACTTGAACAGCCTGGTTCTTGTTGCTCTTTAAATCCTATTTTTTTTTTCTTTTTTTTTGCAAACCCAACAGCAGTCACTTCCCCTTTTCTCTAAACAGTGAGGAAGGCTGGCCACTGGCCAATTCATTTAAACCTCTGGAATAATAGTTTGCCCTCTAATGAATAGTCTGGCTTTAAATCTCTCCATTCAAGGGTGGTGGCACTCCTGAAGCTGACAGGTACTTATGAGACACTGAGGAAAGGTCATTTGTTGGGTGTTACTTTCATTGATCTGTCCAGAAAACCTCCTGGTCATTCCTCTGTGCTCCTTGAAGGCAATAAAAAAAGAGCAAAATCAGGCAGAAAATTCATTCATTTTCTCATATTTGCTCCAGAAGCCAAAAATAACCCATTTTAAGTCAGCAGTTTTCTATTTAAATGTCACAAAATTCAGCCTCACAGTTGGCATCACCTTATTCTGAGCCGGGAAACTGAGGCACAGATTTTTTTTCTCCCTGGACATCAGGTGTTAATCCTGGCCTGGAATCTGGGAGCTCCTTGCTCTGGCTTGCAGAGAGAGCTGGAGGAACACCACCCTTGGGAGATTTATTGCTCATTTCATCCTTCTTCCCCCGTACCCATAAATCAAATGCTACCATTTTCTTCCTGGAGTTGGGGCTTAATGAACCTAAAAGCAATCTGAGGAAGCAGCACAAAAACCTGGCTGTGCTAAAGCCCTGGTCCATTTACAAATGAGAACCGAGAGCATTGGTAAAGTTATTTTTATTGTAACTTGAGTTTATTTTCCAGAGGAGCTGCCAGACCCGTATTTCAAGGCCTGGCTTCTTGATGCCCAGGAGAAAAAAGTGACTTTGACATCTCTTAAACCAGGCTGGGAGGGAATGGCTCCTACCTGGATTAATGATTGGGCTCCAAGGTCTTTCCCAACCTTAATGATTCTCTCTTTTATTTGCTTGCAGTGGACAAGAATGGGCTCAAATCTCACCCTTTTTGCCCTAACTCTGAACTTTTCTGTGTAAAATTTTAGTGTTTGGAGGAGAGGAACATGATCAGTGTTTGTGCAGGACTCTCATGCTGTGGAAACCTTGTGGATGTGGAGCTCCAGCTCACAAGTCACTGGAATTCTTCCTGAAAAGCTGAATTTGTGTGAGAAGAGGGTGGTGAACTGTTAAAAATTAGACCTTTCAGAATTAAACATGGATAAAAAAATCCTTTATCAGGACAGGTAGCAGAGAGACCAGAGCAGAGAGATCTGTGGATCTTGGGAGAGGATGTTGGTATAGAAGATAGGGAGATTGGGGTAGGAAAAGGGGGAAAAAGCGGGTTTTGGTGTAGTAGGGTGAAAGCTGAAATCAGAGAGAGGAGGAAACTGCTCCCCTAAGGTGTGGGAGGAGCTGCAGGTGCAGCTAGGAAGGCAGAACCCCAAGGATAAGGCAGGAGAAAACTCGTGGAGCTGTGGGCAGGGCAGCGCCTGGCAGGATTGGGACATTTCCCACTGCAGAGAGGAGCAGAGCAGGAGCCCAGGCAGGGGGTTCAGAGTCTGAATTCCTGGCCCCAGGACATGGTGAAGGGAGGAATGAAGTCAAGCGTGGGCCTCCACCATCACCTGGCTGATATTTAATATTTTAAGCCTTTAAAAGTGGAGGGAGCTGCACAGGAGCACCTCTTGAAGAGAAATGAAAACAATCCCCAGTGGTGGACACTGTGCATCCTCCATGACTTCTGTTCACAGTGATCCCAGCAAACGAGCTTAGGCTGAAAAAAAAATCTGGATTGATGCTTTCCAGTTGATTCTCAAGCCCTAATTGCTCTTTCTCTCTGCTTTCTGCTTGGTTTTGTGGCAGTCAAGAATGGCAGAGTGTGATCAAAAGCAAAACAATGCCTGGTTTGGCTTTTCTTGTAGCAGTTTTATATCCTGGAGGACCAAACTTCCCACGTTATTCCTGTCTGGCAGAGGGGAGTGCAGGACTGGGGAAAGGAGGTGACCCAGCAAAATGATGGGGGAGCCAAAAATGAAACCAAGGTCTGCTCTTGGTGGAGAGGAACTGGTCAGACTGGAGCATTGTGTTTTCTCCAAGGTACAGGATGGAAAATCTGCTTCAGGAATTGGCCATTTTGTACATCTGAAAATGAAGAGTATTTGGTAAAAAAACAAAGTGTTGGTCTAAAGGTGACTGGAGTCGCTGGAATTCTTTCCATGGGAGCAAATCTTTGTTTAACAGTGGTTGGAAACAGGCAGGATAACAGCCCAGGAACTGTTTCCCATCTTCAGCTCTGCAAGAAATGCTCCTCACTTAGAGCATGGTCAGCTGTTGGATTCTCTTATGGAAAACAGTTCCTGTTGGTCATGAAGAGGTGTAAGACTCACGTTTTTAACTCTGTGATCTCTATATATTCCCAAATCCTTTCACGAGGTCAACTGACTTCTGTTTGGAGGAGGAGGCAAGAAAAAAAAAAAAAGGAGGTAAATTGCAGCAACAAAAGTGAAAGAGAGAAGAAGCAGAAGGTATTTACTTCTCACCTGCTACAAATTACCCTGCAGCAGAAAGCAGCGAGGAGGAGGAGGAGGAGGAGGAGGAGTGGGATGGTGCAGGAACAAAAGGCTTTTCTGCCTCGAAAAGCACCAAGGTGGGAGCTCTGCCTTTCTCAGGAGTTTGGTTTCACCAGCCAGACACATCCTTGGGAAGGGTCTGGGGGCTCTTTTTGCTCCCTAATGACACCCAGGCTTTGTCCCCTGGCTGGGCAGCGTTCTGCTCGCGGGCTAAAGTTACAGTCGTAGCAGAACTCGTTCCATATTGGCGTTTGATCCTGGGAGAAGGGGAAAAATGTGGTCAATGCGGTTCTCATTAGCCAAAAAAGCTGTAACATGCTGGAGTCATTAGTAGTTTGTTGATTGAGTTAACCGTGCAAGGCGGGCTGCAATTGATCATCTGCATTCTCATTAAATATGCCGCAGTCTCGGGGAGGTTGTTATGGAGCTGCTCTCAAGGCAGGCAGGAGGAAATCTTGCTTTCAGCCCAGAGCACCAGTTTTAAAATCTCTTTTGACTTCAGGCTCCAAGTGTATAATTAATATCAGAGATGGGACTGAGGTGTGACATAAAAATAATCTTTCAATGGAGTGTTACGAGGCAGGGTCGAGTTTCAGCTTGAAACGGGGAGGGAGATGGAGGCTGAAACTTGAATCCAAATCCAAACTTTCTTGGTGCTGCAAGAGGAGAGGGAAGTGGTGAGGGGTCTGTGGCTGCAGGATTTCCACTTGGCCCTGTCTAGTAGGTATTCAAAGGAAGGAAGCATTGCTGTGCTTCATTTAAAGATAATGAGGTCTAATAAACCCTAACCAAAAGTCAAATTCACTTCATCTTTGCCTTGCTCATAAGCGAGTCAATAAGTGAAAAAGATCTATATGCAGAGAGGTGATAGAATTTCACTTTCAAGAAACGGGTGAACAGGAGTTGCTGAAGAGGGTTACCTTGAAAATATATCATGATCACTTTAAACCTTGTCCGTGTCTTTCAGCTTTTGAAATGCTGAAGATCACATCTTGAGGGAATTTGTTGGAGCCTTTGAAGTATTTTTATGTTAGGCCCCTATGGCAGAAGATTGTACAGATCAAGAAAGTACCGAGTAGATTTATTCACAGAAAATGCATTTAAATTACCCAGCTATACGGGCGCACATTCTTCATTTATAGCCTGGTGTCTGGGCTCTGAAATCCTCCCAAGAATTGAGGTCATAGAATTGGAAAATGAGCTTCTGTACACCATCCTCCTGGCCTTTCGGATGTAATGGAGTCTGCACTGTGTGGTAAATTGGACGGAATTCAGAGAAGAGCAACAAAAACAATTAAGGGAGGAGAGGAACTGACTTACATGGAAAGATTAAAGCGTTACAAATTTGTGGCTTGGTGAAGCAGAGACTACCGCGAGTCATTGGAAGTTTCTGGAGACAGGAATGCGGCTTCAAAACCCCTGGTCTTGTCTGAGCATGGCTTTGTTTGTGTGTTTGTTTTAAAGGAAAATCTTTTCCGAGCAATATCCTCATCTGGTGTGACTTACCCCAGTGCCAGTGAAAACAATGGAGCCGGGGGATCTGGGCCAAATTATACTGTCTAAAAATGTGGCCCTTGCACTCTTTTAAAACTGGCACAGCAGGGGTGGAAGTGCTAGTTTAGGGAGGCAACTGGTGTTTTAACTCCTGCTGGGAAATTCCTGGTGTGTCCAGAGCGCAGGGTGGTTAAATGTGGAAGATTTTTGGACATCCCCCTTCTATAGCACCTCTGCAAAATGCTTAAAATGTTTAAGCAGATAATGGGCAGAGAGGGCATTTCTGTCACCTTGGTTTTCACGTGCTCCTGCAGATATACAGGCAGCTTTTGAACCAGCAGAGAAAAGCAGCCCCAGAAAATGTGGGATGTTGCCAGGGGAAGTTCAGAGGGGCTGCAGGTGTAACCCAGCCCTGAGGGTGCGTGGCACCTGCCCAGAGGAGCAGCCCATGGGTACCCCGGGTACTCGGTGGTTGGGGTAGGCACAGCAGCTCGAGTTTCCAGCCCCAGAAAGTTCTGTCCTTGCCATGGGCTCGGGGTGGTGGCTGCTGTGCAGACACAAGGCACGGATTGTTCCCGTGGTCCGCAGGGATCGAGTTACGGCGAGGCTGAGCAATTAAAACCGTGGGCTGGCTCTGAGGAAAATGAAGTGTGAAGCCCGCTGGACTGGGAAACGGGCTCAGAAGGGAAGTGATGGAGGCCCTGGTGCTTGGGAAGCGGGACTCGTCCTGAGGATGGAGTGTTAATTGGAATGTCGTGGCCAAATTTGAAGCGAGAGGTTAATTCCTGGCTGCCTGGCCTGCTCCCTGCTCCAGCTGGGCAGGGAGCGATTCCAGCCCGGGCTGAAGCCTGCTGTGCTTGGCTGCACGGGCAGTGGAGAAGCTGCCACCTTCCCCATCAGGGATCGCTTTTATGGGATGGGTGAAGCTGCCAGAGAGCAGGAGGAGGAGATGGAGAGGTGGCGGCTTCTGCGTGGAAGTTGCTACAAAGATCAGCCTCCTTTGTAAGTCATGGTCTTCACTGAGAGGTGAAAGGGGCCAAACCTCCACGATTAGGACTAATTTTGAGTCTTATCAGTTGCACCAAAACAGTGAAAGCCCTAAAGGGCCTGTGGAGATTGTGCTGCCATTGGCTGCATCCTGATTCCTCTGGGTCAGGAGTGGAGAGCAGTGAGTGCCCCATCCTGCTCATCCCAGCTCAGTGAGGGAAAGGAGGGAGCAGTGAGTGCCTCATTCTTCATCCCAGCATTGCCCAGCTCAGTGGATGAGCAGGAGGGAGCAGTGAGTGCCCCTTCCTGATCCCAGCTCAGTGGGTGAGAGGAGGGAGCAGCAAACATCACCCTCCTGAGATGAGTGCTTGGAGAGCAGGGATTTGGAGTGTGAGAAGGAGGCAGCCAGACAGGAATACCGAATGTGGACTGAGGATGCCGGGGGAATTGTTTCCATAGAAACCCAACCATGGAGGCTCGCACTGCTCCCCCATCTCAGACTTACAAATTCATCTGATTGCCTCCATGGTCAACAGAGTGCCTGGAGAGGAGGTGGCTGATTAGGAAAATTCGAGTTTGCTGCAGATGTGGGAGCGTTCTGCTGGATTCTCTGACTGAGGGAACTCGGCGTGGCCTCTCTGCTGGGATGTGCTGCAGTAAATCAGGATTAACTCCTGGACACTTTGACTGGTGTCAAACAAAGGGAATCAGACCTAGTTTCTTTTAGTTAAATGAAGGAAAAAGAAAGAAAAAGAAAGGTTTTCATTTGTTTCTTGCTGCATTGTTCTCCCACCTTTGTTGGCCAGGCCTTTTGCAGACATCACCCCTGCCTGTGAATCCACAGAATTCAGAAATGCCTCAGGAAATGCTGTTCTGAAATGTCCTCCATGGAAGCACAGGCCTCTCCTTGCCAGAATTTATGAGGGGCCCTGCGAGCCTGTTTCCTTCATTTGTTCCTGGAAAGATTTCTTCTTGGAAAATCCGAGATGTTTAGGACTAATTGATGTTCCTGCAGCCCCTTCAAAGAAACCAACACCCCCAAGAGCTCCCACAGAGCCGCAGATGCAGCACCCATCTAGGAGTCAAAGTTTGTGTGGGAGAAGAGGCTGAAGGAGGTCAGAGAACCCCAAATGAAACGTGGAGGTGCCAAGGTTTAGTGTAAATGTGGGGTTGGGTTCCTCTGACCATCTCCTGGAGTTTCATTTGGGCTCAGCTGATCAGGGCTGACTTTTCTTAAAGAAGCCAAACTTCACAATCCACAAACTTCATCTTTTATCCTCTTTTTAGCAAAGACTTTGGGTGTGGAGGGGAGAGGAGAGCAGGATGTGGAGATTTGGACAATTTTGGACGTGATTTGCCCACTGTCCTGTTCTCCAAGGAACAGAGAAAACAGAAATGTATTTGATGTGATTTTTCTGGCTGGACATGGGGGGGAAAGGAAAATACAAGCTGAAATTCTGGGAGAGATGGCTCCCATCTCTCCTCCTGGTTTCTCCAGCCTCTCAAAAACTTGCTGGAGACCCTGAAAGCCTTAAGAGCAACCCAGCTCTGGGCTGGTCTCTTGATAAGCACAGATAATGCTCCTGCAGCTCCGAAAGAAAAACATCTGAGGTTTAGGAAGGGTCAGCCAGGAATGACAGCTGCAAACATGCAGGGAAATCAAAGAGCTGCAGGGTTCCACCCAGGAGAGAGGAGAGCCCCAGAGACAGCCCCAAACCAGGGTTTACAGGCAGAGATGCCCAGAGAGGAGCATTTATCCTCTCAGATTTGTGTGAGTTCAGTGTTAACCCCAACCCACGTTCCACTTGCTTTGTTTTGGAAATGCTCTCCCTTGGACTCACGGCTGAGATTGCTCTTCCAGGGCTCCTCAGTTGCTGGTTTTTGTGGTGAATTGAGCAATATTTGATATTTTCCTTAAGGATCTGGATTGTGGAGTGTGTCTGTAGCTTTGAGATGCCCTAATTTCAGCTGAAACCTCTGCATGGTGCTAAATTTAAGATTTTGGCTGCAATAGAGTTAATTTTCCTCCTAGAAGCCAGCACGGGGCTGTGTTTTGGATTTGTGCTGACAACAGAGCTGATAGCACAGGGATGTTTCATTTCCAGCTGAGCAGGGTTTGCACAGAGCCCCTTTCTGCACTAACAGGGGTGCTCAGGGGGCTGGGAGGGGACACAGCCAGGACGAGTGACCCCGAGTGACCACAGGGATATCCCAGACCGTGGTCAACATTAAAAAAAAAAAAACAAAAACCAACTGAGCAGTCACTCTGGATGTCCCAAAACAAGGAGAGAAAAGGTGCAGCCTGTCCCCAAACCCTTTCTCTGAGCAAACATCTGCTCTGTCACTGTTGGAAGGAGAAAATTGTTCATTTACTGACTTTTTTCCCCCCCATTGATTAGTGAGGAGAGCGGCTCAGGCCAATTTTGTGGCACTTTTAATCTGGGCTGACTTTTTGCTGAGCTGCCTCTGCGTATGAAATGGAGCTGGTTCCATTTCCCACCCCCCTCACCCATCCCCAAAGCTGCTTCGTTTGATTGTGCCGGGCGATCTTTGCGGAATTATTCCTTGACTTTTATCTGAAATCCATTGGTGATGGTTATTTAAGCTTTTTTTTCCTCCTGCGCTCTCCGGTTGTTTTAATTTCAGGGAGTCCATCGAGGAGTTTAAGGCTGTATTCGTTATCGTATTGATGGATCAGCCAAGCAAGGAGCATTTGGAAATGCACATATTCCTGTTCCATTGACCTGTGATATTTGGAGGATAACGCTCTGCATGCCATTAGCAGTTGGAGAATCCATAAATGATTTGGGTTTGGGATATTTTGAGGGTGCACGTGGAGATTTTTTTTTGTTTCCATTAATCCATCCAAGGGCATTAATTGCTCTGTTTGCCATTTATTTAACATTTTCCCTTAAAGAGCTATTGGGTTTTTTTTGTGCTCAGCAGACTCAAGGCTCTGCTCCTGCTAAATCAACCCCGCTGATGCCAAATTTGGTGGAAAATAAATCCCACTGGAGGCTCAAACAGCATCAATACTTTGCTTGTGAGTCTGCTTGGGGCTGATATCAGGAAAAAGAAGAAACTGTGGCCAAAGTTTGCTTCCCGTGATCAGGTGTGTTCTCAGTTTAGTGTGTTTGGAGGATTTTTTGATGGAGATTGGGATTTTCCCACTGCTTCACCCAAACCTCTTCCAGATGTGACTCTGCTAAAGTAAGTAGAAAGTGGTTAAAATTTGGTGATGTGTGATCCAATCAGATCTCTCCAGGCTTTAATTCAGGTGATCCAGGTGTGGAACCAATATTTACACCCTCTCCGGGAGTGTTTGGAGGCTGAATTCGCTTGAGTGTGGAAATCACTTCATGATCCTGGGATAAAAAACATAAAATGCATGAGCCCAGGCTGTGGGAGTGGTAAAGAACATTTTCCTCTTTAAAATTCCCTGGGCCTCTGAGGTGTCTGCCTCAGAGCCTCTCCAGAGCCCTGGTGACTGCACCAGGAGTTAGATCTGGTCCTTAGGCAGAGAATTAATCTGGATTATTCTTACAAAACCCATCTCAAGTGAAACTTTTGCCGATATTTTTCCCAGAAGATCCTTCTCTTTCAGTCCAGAATTTTATCAGCAATTCTTATGCTAACAGGGGTCAGGAGATGAGATGTTTCTCACGTTACACTTGAAGCTCCTCATGAATAATGGCCTGTATCACCTCTATTGTCTGCCCAAAACATAAGCAACCAGACATAAGGCCAGAGGAGAAATTTAAAGGGTGCTGAATAAGCCAGCAGGACGGACCAAGAGCTGAGATAGCCGGGGAGTGAGACAAATACAAGGTGCAGCAGATGGTTATTTGGGGGAATATCCGAGCAGATTAACCGCCAGGCACTGCAGAATGAGCCAGGCTCCAGCTCAAAAGTCCCCTGAAAATCTTCAGAGCGAGATTAACGGAGCACAGACCAACACCGCTGTAGCCAAAATAAATTAGAGGTCGTTATTCCCCCGTGATTTTTCTTAAGTGTTAAGTAGAGCACATCAGGCCTTTCACAGAAATCTGAGGGGGGTTGCCATGCTTAAGACCATCTCTTGCTCCTGTGCAATCTGCCCACTCAAAACCAATTTATTTTTTTATTGCCCTTCTTTCCCTAATTATTTTCTCTGCCCTTTTTGTTCTCATATCTCTGTGTGTGTGTGCATTGTGTAACAAAAAAAACAAAAAAAAAAACAAAAAAAAAAAAAAGAAAAAAAAGAATAGCTGCAGTTTGAGCAGGATGAGAATCCCCAAAATATGTGGCACTGGAAATTCCCATCGTGGAAATTTTAGTTCCCCCCAGGCCCTTCAATCTTTTTCCTCAGCGAGGCTGCAGCTGCCATCTGATTTGTATTTATATATGCTCTTTATAGATATTAATGCAATAACAGATTAAACCTAAAGTAACTGTTACTACACAGAGACATCTCAGGGGTCTGATCTTGCAAACATTAATGCCTCTGAATAACTTTAATCTTGTGCATTGTGTATTTGAATTTAATGGGGACTCTTGCATGCCAAAGTTTCTCACATTTGCGAATGTTTGCTGCAACTTCAGACTTCCCCCATATGTTGATGTCAATTTGTTTTTGCAACCTCGATACGGTTTAGAAACCTCAGCCTCTGATCACGGTTGGTGGATGGCTGTGTGTTCAGTTCTGCTGCATTCACTGGGCCAGATTTCCGGTGGGAAAAATGGGATAAATGGGAAAAAACGGGTTGAACCCTCGCTGCTGACCCCACCTACTCAGACCAGGCTGAGTTTCCCTCTCAAGGGCTCCTCCAGGCATTTTTATTTTTAGTCAGCCCGTAGGTAATGAGAGTTGTGATGTGGCAATGCTGTTTCTTCCCAAACCTCTTTCTCAAGGTGAGTTTCCTGAAGGAAACTGGATTGGAAAACTTGGAAAAATATCCCAGTGGTGCTGGATAAATCCCTGGAGTGTCCAGGACACAAGGGAGGTGCATCCACCTTGCCCAGTGCAGTTGGCCTCTGCTCCCTGTGGAAGGGCTCAAGGTGAACACAAGAGTTCAGACCCTCTCTTGGATCATCCATTCTGTGTTTTTAGGTTACAAGAACCCCTTAGAGGATATTGTTTTCATTGTATTTGTACTAAATAGAAGATTTTGATTAAAAAAAACCTTAAATGGGGTTGGTCTGGGAATATTTTCATGGGCAACCAAAAATCTTGACCTCTCCTACAGAGGTGTTGAAGCTCCTGCACATCCTCCAGTGAGCCCAAAGAGTTTAAATTCCTCATTTTCTGCCTCTGAAGCTCCGGATCCCGCTCAGAGCACGCTCAGCCTGTTGCAATCCGCTGCTGGAAAGCAGCGCTCACTTCAGAGTTCAATAATAATGGTAATTTTACAGCCTGATGTCAGGGTAATAAACTCCTCCACCAGATGACTACTGTGACCACCAGGAAAGTTTTATTTCTCCAGGTTCAACAGTTTCCCTGTGACTGATGTACCCTAGGAGGAGAGGTGACTTCCCTCCAACAGGAGCACTGATATGTCTGTGTTTGCAGCCAGGGCTCACTAACCACTGGCATCAATCTGATAAGCATCTGATAGGGCCCAATTATGCCATTTCTCAGCTTTGGAGGGAATGAAATTTATTTTCCAGCCCACAGGAATGCGAATAGATTGGGTTTATTCCTGTAGCCTGGCATTGTTTAAGATTAAGCTGCTTTTTCTGGGAGTTATCACCGTATCTGCCAAGAGCAAATCTATTTGTGTGTTATGTTTAAAAGTGTAGCAGGGGGAGAAGAACAACGAGAGAGTGAGAACCAAGGTAACAAACAGAAGGAAATCATTAGACACTTGAATTAATGAGGTATTTGCTTAATTAGCACGAATAACATTGTCCATAGCCACTCTCTGCCAAGCTCACACTCCTGGGAAATTCAAGGAATGCACAAAACTGAGCAGTCTGAAAGGCACAAAAGTTGTGTGGGACAGTTAAAACACTGGCCAAGGCTTTGGAAATTTATTATTTTCAAACATCAGAGGGAATTCAAGAGTTTTATCATCTTTTGGCTGCCACAGCCCAGTAGGAAATCCTAATGTTCCTCATCCAATGGCTGCACACTTGGAGAGGTCTAGGTGTAAATATCTGAAAATCAGGAACGCTGCTGGTCAGTCAGGATCTCTTTAAGCAGTGAAGAGAAGGAGATGGAATGAGCTGAACTACTTTAGAAATGGAAAGGTTTCACGTGTGCAGGGAGACTCCCTCAATGATTTTCCATCCAAAATCATGAGCACAGTGTCAGCCCTAAGCACGTAACGCCCGGAATTTAAAATTTTAGGAGTTGGAAAATGCAGATAAAGACTCAGAGGCTGATTGGGGTTTTTTGTGTGTTTTTAAGTAGAGCCCATCATTCTGAAAATCTTTGTGGCATCTCTAGGCACAACTCTTGAAAGAAAAAAAAAAAAAAGCAAAAACATTCTTTTTAAAACCAAGTTGGCAGCACTGAAATATTTTTTGTTAATTAAATGACTGAGGGCACACTGCTGATGAGGGAACAGGAGCTAATTGCTGCTGGCTGGCTGGTGATGGACTCTGAGGGGTGTGCAGGGTGCTGGCTCTGCTCTCTGGAGCAGCCTCCAAATTCCATTGGGAATCCTCTGTTCAGTCTTCCACACCTCTGGAAGGGGAAATAAATTATTATTTATAAATATAATTTATTTATCATCCACCCCAAGCCCTGTGGCTCTGAGTAGACCCCAGCAGAGCGACTGAGAGAGGGCAATCAATAAATAAACAAACGCCTTTCTGTGCCCCTTGAGTGTGTCCTTATCCCATTTCAGAGGGGCTTGAGGAGCTGAGCTTGTCCTGGGATACCCCTGGAGAGGGTGTTCCAGGCTGGGAGCTGCATTTTGGGATAACCTGAGAGCAGAAGTTTCCCCCAGAGCTCGGGCAGGCAGAGTCCCTTTGGACCTGCCAGGAAGAACAAACCTGGGAGCTGTCAGAATTCGTGGATGTGATTCTATTGTTTTATCAGAGGGTGAGGCTGTGGAGAGAGCCCAGACCAAAACTTGAGGGATTTTTTTATTTCATGGCATGGGGAGGAATGGGAAGCTGGGATCACCCCTACCCGACCCTGGGCTGTGACTCCTCACCCCGTTCTCATTCCAGTGGCACCGTATTGTCCTTTTTAAAGGCTTCAGTGTCCCCCTGCCTCACTGAGCTGCCTGGAAAATACAGCATTGTCCTAATATATGTCCCACCCTTTATTAAAAACTTAATAAAGTTTTTATTTTAGTTAGGAAATCGTTAAAAACTATAGTTAAAACCTCAAAATATATCCAACCTCTTCCTGCCTTGTAATTCCGTGCACATCCTCCAAATATTTTAGCACCTGGATGACCCTGAAGGTCCCTTTCAACCCAACCCATCCCTTAATTCTGTGAGCTCACCCACCTTCGTGTTTTGTCTCTCATTTTTCAATAACACTGTGCTGTCAGATCACTTGCAAATTTTTGTAATTATTTGTAAAAGGCAGACACTGAAGTGCTTTTATTTGGGTGGAAAGGGATGATTGCAGCACATCTGGATTTGGAGAAAGCTGAGGTTGGGCCTCCAGATGTGGAGGCACCAGGGGCATTTTACAGGAGCTGGCTGAGGAGCAGAGCCCTTGTTGCACTGATTGCTTTGATGCTGACCTCTAATTGTTGTATTAATCACGGGCAGGAGCACCAGGAGCATGGAGAAAATGTCTTTTTAGTGCAAAGAAAGCAAAGGAATAATGACTATTGCAATGCTGGGACTGCACCTTGGCAGCTGAATTCCCAGAAATGCGCGGGACAAAGGGCTGGCTCCCAAAGCTCGGGTTTGGCCGTGGCTCTGGGCAGTTCAGGTGGAGATTTTTTTTGTTTTGAGCAGTTCAGGTGGATTTTCTTTAGCTTTGGGGAGTCCAGAGGGTGGATTTTTTGGCTTTGGGGAGTCCAGGGGTGGATTTTTTTGGCTTCGAGCATTCTGGGTGGGGATTTTTTGGCTTTGGGCGGTTCAGGTGGGGATTTTTTTTTTGCTTTGGGCATTCTGGGTGGGGATTTTTTGCCTGTCTGTCCAGAAACAAGGAGGTACCTGGCTCTGCTGGCAGTTTTTGCAGAGAGATGCTTCACCACGGGCCCAGATGCTGCCTTTGCCCCAGCCCTGAACAAGGCAAAGAGTCAGAGAAGCCTTCTCTTCATCAGATTCATTTGCACTGATCGCTCCCCAAGCTCCTTTGAGAGAGAGGAGGAGAAGGAGCCTGAGAAAGCCTCTCAAAAGCTTGTCCAAACCTATTTTAAAAGAAAAAAAAAAAAAAAGAAAGAAAAGAAAACAGCAGTGTGCGAGTGTGTCTGCAGCTACAGCAGAGGGAAGCAGATGTGAGCAGGGCTGCCCGTGCCTTGTGCAGCTCTGTGAGCTCCTGGAAGGCAGCCAGGGCTGCAAGCACGGCTGGAGGCAGCAGCACCCTGTTCTCCCCTCTGCCTGAGCTGCTCCCAGACAGGACATTCACCCTTCATTGAGCCGTGGGGCACAAACTGTGCCTGGCAGTGGGCACTGCCCAGAGCTGGGGATCTCCAGGCGTGGGGGAGCTGTGGGAATGGCAGGAACAGCCCCCCAGCCCCTGGGAATGGAGACACCTCCCTGTGTGGGGCTGCTGACACCCTAAAACCACTGAGGATTGTTTTTCTGTAGCCCAGGAGAGGAGGTGTGGTCATTCCTTGGAGGTCACTGAGGTGGGAACGCTGCCCCTGAGCTCCCAAACCTGCTCCTCCAAAAGACTGTGGGCTCCTGACACACCTCCAGTTGTGTCTGTGTCCCCTGCACAGACAGGACAAGATGTGGGGATGTGCAATAGAAATATTTTGCATTTGCCTTCCCATTCAAAGCTCCCTCCAGCCTCGCCCCTCCTCATCCCAGATTTCATTTTTTTTCTCTGATTTCTTTAGCCTGCATTCAGCTCTCCTATTTTATTGCAGAGGGATTGTCTCTGCTTCGACATGATTTATTTATTTATTGTTCTTTGTCTGGGTACCTCAGACCGTGCTTGAGTTGCAGTTATTTTGCAAATCAGCTCATGGGCACCATCCCGTTCCCCTGTTGCTGCCCTGGAGTTTTCAGTTCCTGCCCTGAGTGCTCAGCCTGGGTCTGGCTTTCTTCTTTTCGTTCTTTTCTTTCTTTTCTTCTTCCTTTTTTTTTTTTTTTTTTTTTTTTTTTTGGTTGGAGAGACTGCTGAAATCTGAAATTGCTGAAATTTGATCGTAAAAGATGTCAAGAGGCAAAGCCAGAAATGATCCTTTAAGGAGCACTCTTTGATATTTGGGGAAGTGAACCTTGAAAACCTCCCTTGTTTCCTGTTGTTCCACTCCTTGTTTTCTCTCATAAAGTTTTTTGTGGGTTTTTTTTTTTTCCTTTTTTCTGAAGACTTCCAAAGTACACAACCTCCCTGGAAGTCTATTGCTCCCCAAAGAAGGTCTTTCTGTAGGTTTTGACCCAGGTCCATCTCCTATCCCAGCTGCAGCTCCTTCTCCTTTGAGGTGAAGCCAAAGCTGCTGAAATTCGTGTCGGTGCTGGAGGTTGAAGAATTATCTGACCCAGAGGAAGGGTTGGGGTTGGTGGGGACGTTTCACCTCCAGTTTCCTGTCCAGGACAGCACAAGGGGATCCTTCTGGAGCCAAGATCTGTCTCTCACCATGGGTGATCCCCTCTTGTCTCCTCCAAATCACTCCTTCCTTCCATGACGATGAAGCCCCTTGGTTTGAGTTCACTTTTCGGATGTGATATTTTCTAAGCTGGGCATTTTAAAGCACACAATCTACCTTTCAAGAGGGGAAAAAAAAAAAAAAAATTTGCAAATTGGCTCCTTTTAATCATGCCTGTGTTCTGGTGAGCTGCACTTTTCCCTTTGCCTGTAGCTCTCTGCTCCTCCAAACAATCCCCCCAGCGCCTGCAGGAAGGGAATTGAAATGTGCCTGGCAGCTCCCTCCTGCAAAGCCTCGCTCATTTTTTTTGTCATCGATCCAAAATATCTTATGCCACTTCGCCGACGTGAGGTCACCCTGATTTCATCCCAGGGCTGCTGGTAGAGTTTTTTTTTTTTTGGTGTGTGTGTGTCCTGCCTGCCCTCATCCCCTCCCCAGCTCGTTGTGTTGGAGGTTCCATCGCTGTGTGAGGCGGCTCCGTGCTCGGTGTGTGTCGTGATCCGAGAGCTGGGTGGGTAATTACTGCCCTGGGACACCCCTGACCAGCCTGCAGGAAAAACAGGCTCCTCTTTAGAGTCCCTCCCTAGAAAACACTCGGGCATCAGCAGAAAATACCTGTCTGCAAGAGAGACTGTGCAGCTTTTAAACAGCAACAAAAAAACCATCCCCGTGTGATTTCTGCTCTGAGCAGGGCTTGGGGTGACACCCAGCCTTGTCCAGCGTGGCTTCAACATCCCCCAAAATCTCGCCAGGAGGATGAAATTTTCTTTTCTCTTCCCTTTCTGGTCACGTTTTACCAGCGGAGTTACTCAGCGAATTAATAGGTATAGAAATGCAAAGCTCTTTTCTTATTACACGCCATCGATCTGATTGCAGTGTCATTAATTGAAAGACTCGGGAAATGTGATGGATGGTTCAGTTCAGGATTCCACATTCGTTTTGGCATAGCCCTGCAGGAGAAAAGCTGCATGAAGCTGATTGAAGGGCTCTTTTTGTCTGACATGAATTATTCTTTCATTGTCAAACCTTGTAACAGCATTCAGACATAGGGAGATTTACAATGTGAAATCCTAAATGGGGTCTATTCTTAAAATAAAATTAGGAAAAAAAAAAAAAAAGAAAGAGAGCTTTATCTTGCAACGTTGAAAATAGCTATGTTTAAGGAAAAAAAAAAAAAAAAAAGACAACCCCACAACTATTCCTCCAAATTAAATATCTTCTGCAAAACCCAAGGGGCTGATGTTTCTCACTTAATTTTAAATTATTCTGATGGTGAGGCCTTAAATGAATAAAACAATTGCTTTAATCACATAACAGTTGTCAACATTTTTATTACATTCAAATGTATTTGTTTGTCTGAGAGGGTTTGTTTGTTCTCCCCACTGCTGTCATTTCCCCAGCAGAATGGTTTGTCCGATTAGTTGGGAATCCTGCTCGTCCTGGAAAATTGCACCAGGCTTCCCTTTCTCTTTGGGGAAAACCTGGGTGGACTCTGCCGAAAGGTTTATTTAAGGAAATCATTCTGCATTTTAGAAAATGTTAAAAAAAAAACCCCAAAAAATCCTGCCAGCTTTTTGTGCAAAGATTTCAGCTCTTCCCAGCTGCTGGCTGCAGGCAGATCTTATTAAATGAGCTTTATTTCATTTTATTTACTGTTTTTTTGTTGTTGATCCCGGGCAGTTCCGTGGTTAAATTCTGCGGGTTCTTTTGTCTGTGTAAAATCCGTGCCAGGCTCTGAGCTTTGGGAGATGCGACCGTTCCAAAAAGCGGCAGAGAGGAGCAGCCCCGCTCCCCTTTACACCCCCAGATCGCCGTGCAAAGTTGATGAAGAGTTTGGAATGCCAAACAGCCACCCAACTCGTGGGCTCATTTGAGAATAAAACACTGAAATAACATTATCCGAGATGGGAATCAATGTCATGCCTGTTACAAATGCTGGAGCTGGGAGAATAGCGAGATTACACAGGGCAGACAGATTAGATGGAGAAGAGTATTCCATTCCATTACATCTGATTAGTGCTGTCTATTCATCTGTGTGGGGCTTTTTTTTTTTTTTTTTTTTTTTTTAATTCTTAAAGAAAGCTGGCTTATTTTATGGGAATGGGCTGTGCTGAGGAAGCTAAAAGCTGGAAGAATTGGATGTGAAATACTGTTTTAACCACCTTCCTCGCTCGGCTCCTTTCCCATCCCCGGATCTGTGTGCCCAAGTGCTTTAGCAGGCACAGAAAGGAGTGGTTTTTACTGTTCTTTAACCACTTTTCACCCCCAGAAAGGCACCGAGTGATCACTCCCTGCCTGACCCCACAACAAATGCCCTTTCCCACCTGAGCTGGACATTTGCAGGCAGATAGACCGGCCCAATGGAGATGAGGAATTCCCACTAAAATGGGGAAAGAGCCTTTTTTACCCCGAGACAAGGAATAAACGGCACTGATGGGAAATGTTGTCCTCATCCCCCGCCCTCTCCCCCTGCCTATCTGCATGGAATACCCTCCCAAACGTGGATTTTTTTTCTTTTTTTTTTAAGGTCTCATTGTTCAGCGAGAGGGATGAGATTATTTTTGCAGGGTTTTTTGGGGTTTGTTTTTTTTTTTTTTTAAATTTTGGGGAGGGTTTTCCCTGCCCCAGTAGCGGGGCTGGTCCTGCTGGAGATGCAGAGCCCGGCCAACTGCAGGTGCTGCTCCTCACTCTGGGAATCTCCTGCAATTCCCAGCAGCCAAGTTTGGGAATGGAGCTGCCTTGGTGGGTCAGAGCACATTTTTATTATTATTTTTTTTCCCAGCCTGTTCTTGCTTTATTTTCAGGCTCAGCTCTGGGATGCTCCCACCCAGGGCTTCTCGGGGCAAAGCCAGGCTGTTCCTGCAGCTCTCCTTTAATCCTGAGCACCTTCAGTGGCTTTAGCAGCTCCAACCTTCCAGCCACTGGCTGTTCCTAAAAGGTGAGGGAGCTGGGGAGGGGTCCATTTCGTTAGTTATTTAAAATTGAAGATGATTTAATTTCATTTTATTTATTTCCCTTTTTTTTTTTTATGCTTTATGCTGTCTCAAGCTAAATAAACTCAGTTCCTCCGAGCCCAAAAGGAGCAGAGGATATTTTGCCTTTGGTGTCACTAATTAGCATCCCACGGAAGATCAGGAGAAAGGGGAGATAACGAGAGAGTTTGTGCAGGACTCTGAGCATATTCTGCAGGAGGGAGGGGGAAAGAAAAAAAAAAAAGCTTATTCTCAGCCCCAAACTCTGTGAAACCGCTTCATTTTCGGAGTTCCCCGCACTCCGAAATGCGAGCTGGATAATTTCTGCAAATTCAATTAGAGTTTGGAGCCCGTGGCCGCTCTGATCAGATCTGTGTAAATAACATTGTCCCCAGCCTGTGCTGTCACCTCTGAAATGCTCTCTGGATCGCAGACTGGCTCTGTCTTTTCTTGTGGTGGAGTCAGGGTGGTGCTGGATTTCGGAGCTTTTTGCATTTTATTGCTTTTGATTTTGCTCAGGGCTTTTTTTTTTTTTTTTAATATTTTTAAATGGTTTCTTTGGTTTATTTAGTCCGTTTTGACTCTCAGAGTTTTTAAAGGTGAGGCTCATTTTTTGTGAGGTTAAGAAGAAGGAGAGAGTAAAAGGTACCGTATCTTTCTTCTTGATTGTTTGGCTTAAGTCTAAAACATCCGAAAAAAACACCCTTAAAATGATTTTAGAAGTAACAGTCACTTAATTAATAAAAAAAATAGTAACAGATTTAGCTTACCCTCTTTATGGACTTAACTTCAGGAAATAAGGCGTCCACTCTGTCTCCTGTAATAATCAGTTGCTTATCTAACAGATATGAAACGACCAAATACATCTTACATCCTTTTACTCAGGAACAATTGCTCCAAAAAAATAATAATAATTTAAAAAAAAAAGAAATGGAAGCACTGCTACAGCTCAGAGCATCCTGTACTTTAAACCCTTTTAAAGTCCCCCCGTTTATTCCCATCCCAGCTCGGCTTAATTCCCTGTTATTGTGGCTGGAAATACACAGTGCCCTGCCTAATTGTGCTGCTATTCCACATTAATAACCTGGAACTTTGCATCCCAACGAGCGAGGAGCACAGGAAAAAAAAAAAAAAAAGAAAAAAAAAGAAAAAAAAGCAGAAACAGATGCAATTATTTGTTGCTGGCTAAGTTACTGTACGTGACCCAGGTGCTGGAGGAGTATTTGCATGTGTTTCTCACCTTTGTTCACCCAGACACATGGGGATCTCGAGCTATTGCTGACTAATTGATAGTTGTAGTAACTGCTATAGGCTCCTTGGATTAGAAATGCATGCAGACGTGTGTCTTGATCCAAACATTAAGGAACACACACACTCTCACTTACTTCCACGGGCAGAAAGTCTTCGTACTATTAGAGGTGTGTGGTGGAGATAGCAGGACATAAAACAGAAGAGAGAGAGGCACAGGGAGAGAGAGAGAGACAGAGACAGAGAGATGGCATGCAGCATATATACCCCTACAAATAGTTCTAAAATGCGTTTGCAAATGCAGAAGTCTTCAGAACCATCCAACAGTTCAGCACAACCCTTTTTATCTCTTCTCCGCGGGACGTCTCCATCCAGATTACTCGAAAAAAAGCGGAAAAGGTGAGAGCTCTGCCATCTTAGCTCTGAATTCATCTGATTTCCCCCTTTTTTTTTTTTTTTTTTTT
>VZSR01000243.1:2112790-2125217 GCA_013398615.1 Brachypodius melanocephalos | reverse complement strand
TGATGATCTTGGAGGTTTGTCCAACCCTAATGATTCCATGCATCACTGGAGTGCCCAGATCCCAGAGGAACTGGCTCTGTCCTGGCTCTTAGACTGGGAACCTGCAGCTCAGTTCCTTCCAGGAATTGTTGGTTTAACTCTGGAGGTCCTGAGACAGCTGGACAAAGCAGCTGTGACAAACCAACAACCTAAAATGCCCCAGGCTGCACACTGGGAGATAAAAACCTCATGAACTACTAAAATAATTCCATTTCTGGGACATTCCAGGCTGATTTTAAGAGGAGGTGACTTCAAACCTCTTCATGAACCAATCCACCCTAAAGATGGGCATTGATTGTGATGCTCACTGGGTTTTTACAAGAGGAAAGGAAACAATAACCCAAATTTTCACCTCTCACTGCTTTGTCCCCTGTTGTAACATCAGTTCAGTTCAGAGGGATGCTCCACCACAGGCTCTAGAACAGGGATATTACTGTGGTTAGAAAGGAATGCTGATTTTATGGAAAATTATGGAATTACTGTAAATTGTGAATCTGTTCTTGGGGATTTCTGCATGGATTTCAGTGAAGTCCAAATCTTGGGATGCAATTCTGGCTTTAGGAAAAGGCTGACAGGCACTGGCAGCACGTGCAAAGCAGAAACACAGATGAGGAAATTCGTGTCAGGATCTCTGTCAGGTGCAGTTTGAGCTGGGATGTTTAAATAGAATGAAATAGTTTGTGAGGAAAACTCAGGATGGGAATGCTGGGCTGCATCCTGGGCTGGAAGCTGATTTAACAGCCACCAACCTGCTGGGAGCTCCAATGGGTTTTTGAGTCAAACTCTTCCCAATTTGTGGATTATTATTGACAGTGGGGTTTTCCCCTCTCTAAACAAGAAGCTGCTGGCAGAACTCAGCCCCTGAGTGGTACAAAGTGAGCTCCCTGTGCCAACCTCAGTGTTTTAAAACTTCTCCAAGCTCTGGGTAATTCCTCCCACACAGTGACCCCGTGCTCTGCTGCTGCTCCCAGCCTGAGCTGTGCCAGCAAAGGCACTGGCAGCTCAACAGCTTCCATCTCCTATGGAGTTTTCCTGGAGAGCTGAGGAATCGAAATAAACAGATTTATTCAAGTTTAATTCACTCAACACTTACCTGAAATGATGAAGGAATTTCTCATTATTTTATTGAGCTTGCTGAGTGCAGGGAGCTCAGGGATGGGGCTGATTTGAGCAGAAGCCCCTGAGCACCACAAATGTCCTTCCTTCCTTCTCTTCTCATGCTCTTCTGGTTCCCCTTGGCTTTGGATCTTCCACATTCTTCAGAATTAAGAATTAGCCTTGTTGATTTATTTATAGATCAGTATTTATTTATAGATTTTAAAGTTGGAGAAGGTACCAAAAAATCAGAATTTGCTCTTCATCAACTTGAATATCTCTTCCTTTTCTCTGAGAAGCAGCTATAACCACAATAGCAGATATGGATACAACACAATAGTTAGAATATAATTTACATTCTTATTAAAAAAAATACAAAAAGCCCTAGCTAATTGATAATTAAGCTGTTTTGCAGTTATTTTATGGTTTAAAACAGGGTAGAAATGTGCTTGTGAATTCCTGAAAACAGCAATTTGAAAAAAATTTAGGAACCTGTCCTTCAGCTTCAGCTCTGAAGATGGCATTAATTGGAGGCAGTTAATTCCCATGGCTTTCAAAGTATTTTACTCTTTGTTGATGCTGAGCTTAGTAAATCACTCTCTGGTTGAGTAAATCCCCCCTGGTTGAGTACATCTCCCCCTGGCTGAATGAGTCACCCCCTGGTTGAGTAAATCCCCCCTGGTTGAGTAAATCCTCTCCTGGTTGAGTACATCTCCCCCTGGCTGAGTGAATCACCCCCTGGTTGAGTAAATCATCCCTTGGTTGTGCTTCGTGCCTCCTACACGTGTCGGAATAGAAATACAAAGCCTGGGATGGTCATGGGATGGGCACAGGGGCTGTGTGATCACCTTGCAGGTCACCTGCATTCCCTGGGGTGTGTTTTGCTCAGGCACAGGTGAGGGGCTGGAGCCTTCCCTGTCCCAGCTCCTGGGTGTCTGTCCAGTCCTCCTGCCCTGTTGTCCTGTTTTAATTTGGTTGCGAGCTCCTCCTCACGAGCTCTTCTCCATCCCCAGTGTCCTGGGCTGGCTGTAAACTGGAATTTATCCCAGCCTCACGTGCCCAAAGGGCCCAAACCCCTCAAGGTCAGCGGCTCAAAGTGGCTCAAGAAGCTCCTGCTGGACCCAGTGACCACAGCAGGACATTTGTGAGGCCACTTTGGCTTTTCTCCAGCAGCAAAAGTATCAGTGGGGATTTGAAGGATAAAAAGTCATCAAAATTCCCCTGTACAAAGAGCCCAGGGGAAGGGAAAGACCCCTCTGTCCCTGTCCCTGTGTCCCTGTCCCTGTGTCCCTGTCCCTCTGCCCCTGTCCCTCTGTCCCCAGCACTTCTCACTTCCCACTTTGCTGCTCAGGAACCTTCAGCTGCAGGGGGTGGAAAGAACTGAGGAAACCATCCCTAAAATGACATTTCCCTCTGCTTTAAAGGCAGAGAGAGGGCTCACCCACCCTGCCAGCCCTCCAAGCTCTCTCTGTTCGCACCTTTCAAGTGCCTTTCTTTGCTGCTGGCTGTTATTTCGGGTAGCTGCTGCCTTCCCATATTTCCCCAGCAGTAATTTCTGGATAAATGGGAGGCACTACAGCATCTGTGGGAACGAGCCGGCCCCTGGATGCTGTTGGTGACACACTGGTGGCCCTGCCTGCTGCCACCTGAAGGGCTCTTTAGCAGCACTCATGTGCTGGGGACAGGGAGGAGGGGCACTTGGGCTCACAATATTATGTCACAAAATAGAAAACCCCCGACCCTACAGCAGCTGTAATGGCATAATATGATAAGAAGCAGCAGGGTATAATAGGTACTCAGCTGCCTCTGAGATGGGGCCTCTGTATTTACCTGGCTAGAAGAGAGCTGGGAAACTGGGCCAGCGTGGGGACAGTGACACTCTAAGTGCTCCAGGAGGTGGCTGTGGGTGAAATGAAAACGCAGCAATCCTGGGTGTGATATAATAAATAATAACAATAATATCCGTGCTGGGGGCCTGAAAGGCTTCACCCAGCTCCCAGCGCTGCTGGGGCCTCTTTGGTGTTGGATTTCCTAATTCCTTCTCTCCTCCTGGCTCTCTAAAAGCCTCTTTGCGTGGTGTTTTTGTGCTTTATTATGTCTGGAGTGGAGAGCAGCTTTCATCTGCCTTTCTTTAGCCAAAAAAAAAAAAAAAAAAAAAAAAAAAAAAAAAAGCCCTTGGTTTCAGCTGCTTGCAGGGCAGAGGAATGTGGATGGATGGCCAAGGATGTCCCTGGTGTTTCCCAAATCTGGAAATGTCCAGGTTGGAGCAGCCTGGGCCAGTGAGAGATGTCCCTGCCCATGGGATGAGCTGAGATTGCAGGTCCCTTCCAACTCAAGCCAGGTTGGGATGGGGAAAGAGGAAATCAAAGAGGGGAAATCCCAACCTTGGATTTATCCTTCCTTATCCACCCCGCACACCCTGGCTCCCACAGGAGGGATTTTGCTGCGGGTCACAGAAATCTGGGCTTGGTGATGCTTTGGTGTTGAAATGCAGAATCTTTCAGGCCAGGACATGAATTTCTGGCACTCATAACCATTTTTAAGCTTTTTTTTCTTTTTTTTTTTTTTTCCCTGCTGCTCTTTGATGTAGATTCAGCTTTGCTCGTGGCTTCCGTGCCTTATCTACATCCCTAATTTCACTTTTCACTTCCTTGCTGACTGGGGTGAAGATCCTCCTGTTTAAGTGATGAGTCACTTTTACTTGGATGAAAATTCTGCATTTTTTTTTTCCTCGGGGGCACTTAGGACCAGGTTAAATGAACCATTTAGATGATTGAGAGAGGGAGATGCCAGGGGAAGTGGAAATGTGTGCTCTGCTGTTTTGTTCCTCTTTGCTTCAGACAGCTTTTATTCATTTCATTCCTGAGATGGGGATTGCTGAGTAGTGCATTGCCTCCCTTTCCTGGATTTCTTGGGCTGAATTGGTTGGAATTCATTGATGGAGTTGAAATTGTTGTTTTGCCTACAGTGCTGTGCCATCTAACAGAAAAGTCCACGTTGTAATTCCAGGAATTGTCAGGGCGGACTGAAGTGTTGAACATGCACAGAAAAATGCACATAGGGGTCTGTAGGAATGAAAGACGTGGAGTTCAAAAAGTAGAAAATGAAACTTTAAAATATATATATTTTGTGAATTTTCTCAAGCGGAGCCAGAGGTTTTTAGGAGGAAAATCTACTTAAAAATATCTTAAAGTATGAACCATAACGAATTTTAGAATGTTTCCAAGGGGCAGAGGATGTTTCCATAGCTTTTGTGGGGAAAAAAAAAAAGAATTGCTTTGGTTTTCTTTCCCATGATGTGTTGAAGGACAGGTGGTCACACAAGTTACAAAGGGAGGATCTGAGGGGCATAACCTCACTTTGGATCTGAAATAAGGAGAAGAGGTTTGTTCTTATCCCAAACATCATTCCAAAAAGATAATGCTATCACACGCAAATTTGGAATGAGAGGTTGAAATAACTGAAGCATTTTGAGCAAAGATGATTTGTAAAACCATCCCCAGGCCGAGTCTGTCCTGGAGGAAGAGAAGGACCTGTTGAAATCTCGCTTAGTAGGAGTTTGCTGCTTTTCAGTTGCGGTTAATTCTGAGTAAATGGTGTATTAATAATTGGGTTAAACCAATTCTTCCCATGGAAATGTAGGTCCTTGCCTGGCCTATTTACTGGGATATCAGGCTCTGGCCTATTTTCCAGGTGTATTCCTCTCACAGGATGCACGGATCTTGTCTCACAAAAGGGAAACTGAGGCACGGAGGTGGGAAAAAGGATAAACCAGGCATTTTAGGGACTTGAAGGAGCAGCATTCCAAATTTCAGGCTCGAGTTCCTCTTGTCACAGCCATTTGCTCCTCCAACACCTGGATTGTCCCTGGTTACCGATGGATAATTTTGGGTGGGGGTGAGTGCACACACAGAGAAATGCGCATTTTGGAGCTGGAACAGGCTGTGATGGTGAGGAGGTGTTTTGGGAAGTGGGGTTTGTTACCAAACAGCCTCTCTGCGTGGGCACTCCGCATGTGCCTCCCAAAATCCGGGGCTCTCCTTGCTCTCCTCCCATTTTTTGGGTGCCTAAAATAAAACCCGGATCGCGCCCATCCCTGCTCCACCTTGCTCCAGCAGCTCAAACCCACTCGGGAAGCTGGGCAGCGCTGCCGAGGTGTCACACGGGGGGTTTCCATCAGCTCCATCCCTCTCCGAGCACATTTCCAGCGATTTTCTCGGCGGGGAAGGCAGACGAGGGGGGTTTTTTAGCATTATCGATCCCCCCCTTTGCCGTTGACCCTGGCACCTTGCCGGAGCAGACCGTGTGATGCCGCCCGGCTTTGTCCTTGCTCCCAGGCTATTCCTGTGTTTCCCCTCAGCAGATGTCTTTTGTTCCCGACAAAGATTGCTCATCCGATTGTCCGGGGGTAGCGGGTGTGCCCCATCCCGCCCCCGGGGTCCCGGGGCCCGGCCCTTCCCAGCCAGACTCTGCCCCTCCTTCCCCCAGGCTGGGAACACCAGAAGGAGCCTGCTTGGCTTTGGGTTTTTATTATTTTTTTTTTATTATTCCTCCTCCTTCTCCCCAGGGGTCTGGCTGGATTATTTCTGAAGCTGGTTTCTTTCTTCTGTGAAAGTAAGCCAGGGAAAATAGATTTTAATTTTTATTTTTGGAGGGGTTTCTTGGACAACACCTAGGTGCCACCTTGTTGAAATTAGCATCAATCCCTCCTCGGTTTTGATGTAAATCTGGTCCAAAACATCTAAATAAATTGTTTCTTTCGGGGAGGATTTTTATTTATTTATTTTTTTTAATGCATTGCATCAACCTGCCAGAAGGGATGGGAGAAAAAATTTAAGGACAATGACAAGGATTTGTGTGGCAGCCTACAGGATTTGGGTGCCTGATCCACTTCTCTGTGTGGTGCCAGAATCTGCTGAATTCAGCATTCAAATCCGGAAAGACAAACCCCTGTAAAGCAGGAATCGCACTCTTTAGTGGCCTTTAGGGCTTTGGGGGACCTCGAGGGTGCACTGCTGCAATTTGGGGATGCTGGAAAAGCAGGGATGTGGCAGCTGCAGGGTGTCCTGGAATGTCTGAGTGAGGAAAATCCGGGTAGGGGCAGGTGCGGGGCAGCAGAGAGGGAAAGGATGACTTGTGAGGCTGCAGCCTGGGGCAGGGAAAGCTGATCAACTCTTAATTGCCTCCTAATGACTTCAGAGTTCAAGGTTTTCCCTTGAATTCCAAGATTTTGGACAGGATAATTTGAGGCTTTTGCTCCTTGTGGGATACGGGAAATCCAGGCCAGCCCAGGGGTTGTCCTGTCCCCCACTTGAGGGAGGGCTGGGAAAGTTTCTGCCCTGCTCTCTCTGTTCTGTCCTGCTCTCTCTGTGCGCTGCCTTGTTGTTTCTCTCTCCAAAATGAAGAAAAAAGAAGAATGAATGTGATTTCTGCACTGCCCCCCCAGCCAGGCCGTTTGTCAGCATTTTGCTACTTTATTGGAACTTGTGGAACCTGACTCAGGTCCACAAGAGCTGCTCAGAGCTCCATTATTTCCCATTATTATTCCTTCTTGTTCCAGTATTACTTTTTCTCAGGAACTAAACATTTTTTTTCTTTTTAATTTAGTGTGGTTTCACTTAAACCCACACTTTTCCTCCTAAAACCACCATAAATCACTCTGTTACCACCTCGCCTCGCTGACTGCAGCTTTGTTCACATGGGACCCTTGGAAAGGAGGAGTTTTTTTTTTTTCGCTGTCACCAGTGGGAATCGGAGTGGGGAAAGGGCAAATTTAAATTAATAAAAAAAAAAATCCATGAAAGGAAAACTGCTTCTGGTGCTGAAGTCACCTCTTGGTCAGTCCTGTATGTGATCCCCCTCTTCTGGCTGGCTGCGGAATTGGACACGGAGGGAAGGGGAGGCGAGCACAGACAATGGGATTTGGGCAAACCCCATCATTTTCATTTTGCCGGCCGAAAGAGCCGTGTGGAATGAGGGAGCAGGGTGTGGTTTTGGATTCAGCCCGGTGTGAGATGTGCTCTGTGTGAAGATCCCAGCTATGTTTGATCTGACTCTATTTTTAGTCTCTCTTGCAGCTCGAGGGGGGACTGGTTTGTGCCTGGGAGAGGTCAAGGTGTGAAATGTGAAATGTGAAATGTGAAATGTGAAATGTGAAATGCTGCCCTCGTGGTTTGGTCGTGCTTTCCATTTTATTTGTCTGCATTAAAACCCTGGTGGGCAGGAGGCAGTTTTAGAGCCAGTCCCAGGATACCCTCAGGAGGGGCTGTGCAACGCAGGAGTAGAAAAATAAGGAAAAAAAAATATCCCCTCGGGTGCTGTGGATGGTCCTGGTTGGAAAGAGCAAATCTATGATGGAATGTGGGGTGAGGGAGCGAGATGGGACATCAGGTTTGGAACCTCTGGGCTGGAATTATTGCAGCATTTTTCTGGCTGAGATTTCAGGAACAGAGATTTCATTTCAAAGCCATATTTATATCCGTGTCCCAGATCCATCTCCCAGAAATTGAGTCTGATCATAAAGATCATTAAGCACAAACGTGTTGCTGACTAACTGTCCACCATTTGCCATCTTGCTCTGTGGTATTCCTTTCCTTTTTGCAGCAGGAACCACACTGGAGTTCATAACCTCCACCCAGATGTTTTAGAGAAATATTCCGGGGAAGGTGTTAAATTACAGCCTGGGGTTGGATGGGAGAGGGAGCTAAAAGCACTGAGAGATCTCATCATTCCAGCTTAAGGAAGCAGCATTCCCTTACTGCTGCCCATCCTTTCCAGGATGAGCTGAAGGGGTTTCTCTCTTCTTTTGTCCTTCCTGGGCTCAATTTACTGCAGTTCCTGGTGCTGGAGATTGAACGTGGATGTTGAGTATAAAACAAGCCAGGGAATCTTCCTGGAGTCCAGATTCTTCTGGAACAGAGAAGTCTCCCCTGTTTTATCAGGGCTGTGGGAAATGCTGACCCTGACCTGGGGATGGAAGGCGGTTTCTCCTGGCTCTCTATGTGTGCTCCTGGTGCTCAGGGAGGTGCCAGCCAGGAGCTGCTTTCACAGTTGGCACAGCTGGGGGACACATGTTTCCCTTAACGCAGGGGGAGAGGAGATTTGAGATGTGGGAGTGCCAAAGCATCCAGAGAGCTGCGGGGTGACTTTGTCCCCTGTGCCCCACAAAAGTGTCCCCTTGGCCTCGGCTGGGAGGAACCAGCCCCAGGCTGATGAATGGTTTGGGCTCAGGGTGATGAGATGATGTCAGGAGCGTGTTTGAAATCACCTCACCCCTCTGCTCCTCCCTCTCCCTCCTCCTTCCTGTGCCCAGCAACCTAAAGAACAAAATCTGGGCCAAATGGTGCCTCTGGGAGATGCCACCACACCAGGAGCTCTCGTGTCACCCCCGGAGCTGCTGCTCCTAAATCAGGTGCCCGGCACCTTCTGGGGCAGCAGCATCAGAAACCACGGCCAGCCCTGGAGATCCACCTCCCTCTCTGCTGGGAGCTTCCCAAGGAGGGATAAATTCACCCTGGCTCTGCTCTGGATGCAGAATTGATCCGACTGCAGGAGCCGGGGGATCAATGGGGCGTTGGAGGCACCTGTGCCGTGGGCAGCGGGGCCCAGCCTGTGCCCTGCATCCCCGGCCCTACTCCTGCCTGGCCTGTGGAGGCCACACAAATTGATATTTTGGATGAAATCCGAAGGTGAAGCGTGGCATTAGGCTCAGGGCTCCTGTTGGAGGGATGGGGTGGGTGTTTGGGGTTGTTCATTAGTTAAAAACCCACAGAAATTGCACTGAAGGTGTTTCCCTCTGCGTGAGGGGAATATTTCCTTTGTTTTCCCTACAAAACCCATCGGGTTCTCCTCCTCTGACGGGAGAAATCAGAGTTGTACCTGTGCTGCACACCACCCAAGAGCCACATCCTGCCCAGGTGCTGAATCATTCCCCCAAAAAAACCCCCCCAAGCACCTGCAGCATCCCCCATCCCACAGGGGGACAATTCCAGCTCCCCAGAGCCAGGGCTGTCCTTTAAACAGACCCAAAGCCAGAAGAAAAGAAAGCAACAGATGCTGAGTCATCACCAGCACTGCTATAGCACCGTGTTCACCCCAAAAACTGCAATTGGGTTGGATTTCCTTAAGCTGGGAAGCAGGAGAGCATGGGAGGGCATGGAAAAAATAAAAAAAAAAGAGAGCAGAGTTAAGGTGGTTTTGGTAACCTGTGTATGATTTTCAGCACTGCTTTGTTTTTCAGTATATACATATATATATATATATATCTCCAATTTTTATTGTTTTTCTCCCTTTTTTTTTCCATTTTAATCAGTCTCAGTTAGCGCTTTTTGTTTAGTTTTTCTCCTTTTCCATTTTGCCGCAGTCTGCAGGCAGCTCCTCAGCCATGGCACCATCGTGTAAACTGCTCTGAAGTTAAAAGCAAAAAGAGATTACATTGTCCTCCTCCTTTATTTCACGGATGCTCACAATACCTTGAAGAAATCACCGAGGTTTTTTTTTTTTGGAAAGGATTCAACTCCCAGGCTGCAAACGGGGCTCTTTGGCTTTCCAAGGGGTGAGCTGCATCTTCCTTTTCTCATTCCAACCTCGCACCTCCGTTTTGAGATCAGCCCCGCAAACCCCGAAGAATCAATCAACCCCAACTAATACTTTAATGACTCCTTTTCCTACCAAGGAAACAAATCCAGGAGAGCACACACACACACACACATGCATGAACAACAAAAAAAAATCTATTTTTTTTTTTTTTTTAAAAAAAAAAGGGAGCTAGAGGCTGAGGAGGACCTCGTCTGGTCAATGAAAGAAAGAGACGGATGTCTGGTGCCATGGCAATGGAGCAGGGATTACTTTGCACTGGAAAATAGGTTCTTTTTTTTTTTTTCCTCTTTTTTTTTTTTTTCTATTCCATTTTTTTTTTTTCTCTCAGGCAGCTAAGAGTTGTCACCGAGTCTGAGAGGCCCATTTAGAGGAAAACGAGCCTCTGAGGAGAATTGAATGCTTGCTTTCAGCGGCTGCCGCTTGAACAGTCTGCTTTGCTTTTTGGGCAAGGCAGGATGCAAACACCCAGATTTGTTTGGAGCACTTTCCCAATCCCTGTGTGTGTGCATATGTGTGTGTGGAGAGCCATAAAAAAACCCCCCAGCCACTGGGAGGAACGTACATTAATAACAAAATTACATTTCAGGGCAAAAAAAGCTCTTTATCCTGGCTGTGATTCCATGAGCATTTCTGATTGTCTGATTTTTTGGGGGTGTGTTTAGCATTTTCTTGCCATTTAGGCTGGGTTTTGACCAAGATTAATTCATTGCATTGAATGCAAGTCGAGACATTTTGTGATAAAAGGTATTTTTTTTGGTGAAAAAGGCCGATTTGTGGAGATTTTTCACTGGGAGCGTTTTCCTTCTGTGCTGCTTCCTCCCTACCCCCAGCTCTGAATGTTTCAGGGCTTGTTTGTTTGTTTGAGTTTGGTTTTTTGGGCTTATTTGTGTTTTCTTTTTATTATATTTTATTATTTATTATTTTATTATTTCTATTTATTATTTTAACAAGTCACTAAGTTTCAACCTGAAGAAAATATTTTGGTCAAGGCTCCATTTATTATTTTTTTTATATAAAAATTCATTTTATTTAGCAAAGAAATTGGCCAAATGGAAACAAACCAAAAGGACGCTATTGTCAAACAGGGATTTTTTTTAGCTGCCTTTTTGAATTTCTGAACTTTTAAAGTATTTTTTTGGCTGTTTTTATTTTTTTTTTCTTTTTTTTGATACCTCTTGGGGTGAAGGAAAGGCTTCTTGCCCGTCTGCCAGCCAAGAGATGAAGGTGTTCTCTGATCTGTGAATCATCCACCCACCAGGCTCCAGACAAGGCAGATACCAAGTAGATTATTTAAAGCAGGTAAAATGGAATAAAAGACCTTTCTGTGACTTTGCTGGGCTTGGCCAGGGAGTCCCAGGTGACACCTGGGGTAGCTCTTGGTGAATTCCCCTCAATTTCCCGCCCCAGAATGTTCCTGGCCATCACACGTGGGGTACACCAGGAGACAATTCCACTGCAAAATGGGATTTTTCAGTGCTTTGAGCCTTCCCCACATGGATTTGGGGGGAATTGGGTTGATTCTTCCCATTTTAAGGACCAGGAAGTGCATTAATTTTGCAGCCTGGCTCATTTAAACACCCATTTCACTGACACCAACAATGACACAAGTTGCTAAATATTTATGGATGTTCTGAGGCGATGCTGCTTTTTCCCATGGCAAAACTGCCTTAACAAATGAGCCAAAATATCTTTTTAAGATATGTTAACCTTGCTCTGTATGTACCCTGCCTTTTGCATGGCAGGGCCACAAGAAAGCCTCAAAATCCTGATTTTTTTTTTCGTGCTCTTTCTCCTTTCTGGGCTGAGTCGATGTGCTGAGCTCTGTTGTTGTAAATGGAATGTGTCTCCTTTCTCCTGTCTGCAGTGAAAAATAGCTCCCCTCTTTGATCTTCCCCTCATTTACTAAAAAATAACCAAAAATAATCCCCCCACCCTTTTTTTTTTAATGTTGAGGGGTAGGTGGTGAAATGTGCCAGGATTTTTTTTTTTTTTTTAAATAAATGTGACCCTCCTTTTCAGCGATTCCGAACTGTGAAACAGAAAAAAATCTCTGTCCAGGTAAAAAAAAATTTGAGTTGTCATAGCAACAGCAGGATGGCTATTTATTTTTGGATTTCCATTTTCACTGATTTATTTAACACATTGACAATCCATTTATAATGAAGAGGAATTCAAGAGGGGTTTTTTGTTTCTGCCTGGGTTTGCACCGAGCCAAGGTTGGGTTACTTTTCACCAGAGAAAATAAGCAAAGATAAAAGGGGTAAATAAAAGGGAAACCTTGTGGCTTTCGGAGGCTTTTCTTTTAGGCAAATGTGGGCTCGCAGGAGAGCGAAATCACGACTGGCTTGTTTATTTTGTCTTTCAGTGCTGTAAAACAGAACAAAGCTGGGAGTGCAGGGCAGCTGCGAGGCACAGGAGCCACAGATGCTCACCTCCACCTGCCCTCACTGCGTGCCCAGGCTGCCAGGGAGAGGCCAGCAGAGCCTTTGGAAGTGATTCCCCTGCTCCATCTCCCTGCAGGAGGCACGGAGAGCCCCCAGGGCAGGGATAAAATCCGTGTTTCTCCTTTTGGTGGTGACCCCAGCGCTCTCAGAGCTCCCTCGGGCTCAGCTTTGCCTGCTCTCCGTGTTTCTGTACAGCCGAGCTCTGCTCCAGGGTTTGGGAGGATCTGCTGGAGTTTGGGGAGCCCAGACAC
>VZSR01000243.1:2100290-2107790 GCA_013398615.1 Brachypodius melanocephalos | reverse complement strand
GTGTAAGGAAATGGTGGAAAGGGTGGAAGCTCTGGGGGTCACCAAATTGGATCAGCTGAGCTGGGACCCCGTGGGACTGCTCTGAGTGAGGAGCTTTGCTGCTCTCTTCATCCTCTGGGGCATCACCAGAAGATGTTTGGTGCCACAGGTAACAGGGAAGAGGAGGAACTGGGGTTCCTGTATTTTCTTCTGGGCAGTTTGCCCTCTCTGTGTGCCTGGCACCAGCTCCTGTGTGCCAGGACTTGGATTTCATTGATGTTTCAGGATTAAGGACTTTGATCAGGGTTTGCTGGAAGGGTGTGCACTTGTCTGGATTGCTGAGATGGATGGAGGGATGGAGGAATGGAAAGACTGGTGGATGGAGGGATGATGGATGGATGGATGGATGATGGATGGATGGATGGAGGTAAAGGTGGATGGATGATGCATGGATGGATGATGGATGGATGATGGATGGATGATGGATGGATAATGGATGGATGGATGATGGATGGATGATGGATGGATAGATGGATGGATAATGGATGGATGGATGATGGATGGATGATGGATGGATGGATGGATGGAAAGATGGATGGATGGATGGATGGATGGATGGAAAGATGGATGGAAAGATGGATGGATAATGGAGGGATGGATGGACGGATGGACGGATGGACGGATGGACGGATGGACGGGTGGACGGATGGACGGATGGATGGAGGATGGAGGATGGAGAATGGATAGATCCATGGATCCATGGCTGGATGGATGGATCCAACTCTTTGACAAAGGCATCCATGAAAACAAGAAGAGGTTGTGTTTTGTGCCAAGGAGGATCTCATTGCTCAGGAGCAGAGTGGGGAGGGTGTCATGGTGGTGTCACCTGTGAGTGACCTGATTGAATTGCAGCTGCCTTCAAAGCACAAGAAAAAAACCTTCTGTCACTCCAGGAGAAATTCTGGGTTTAAGGAGAGGAGGAAGCCCAGACTGGGAGAGTGGTGCAGCTCAGTGGGGCTGTGGAATGTTTAATCCTGAGGATCTTCAGAGCTCGTGTGGACACCAGCAGATCCCATCTTTAGTTAAGCCACGATCTGAGTGATGGTTCAGGCGACTTCCAGCCATCTTTTACACCCTCTGCACTTTTATTCTCCAAACCTCTGTGACTCTCCTGAGACTTTCTGGATTTGTGCCTGTCCATCCTCATCCTCACTTCCAGCAGCATCTGAAGTGCCCTCAGTGCCATTTCCCACCTTTTTTTTTGGCTGTTTGATGCACGTCCCTTCCTGGTTTCTGTGCACCCCTTTTCCTATTTGATTGTTTATCCCTCCGAGTGGATTTTCAGGTCTGTGTTTCAGGGAAAACTCAACCTGTGGGTGTTCCACAGAAACAATTACCTTTCAAAACCCCCGAAGATGGGCTGGAAGTGGATACTTGCATGAAGTAAAGGGGGACTTAGGGTGTACAAACAGAAATTGAGTTCTTTCTGGTGATCTGGCCCTCATCCCAGCCTTTTTGAAGGATAATCATCATTCCAAGAGAGGTTTCCATGGACTATAGCATACACTTTATGTTTCACTGCGTAATGGAACCTTCCCTACGCTCAAGGAAAACAATTTACAGAGCTAATTGCTGAACTCTGCAGATACCAATCCTTTAAATGGGTTCTGTGAGATAAGAGTTTATGTTAAAAAAGAAGAAATGTTCTAGAGGAAAATTATTGTTTAGGGAACATTGATTTGCATGAATTAATGTTTTCACTTCAGCTGAGAGTTAAAAATGGATACTTAGGCTAAGCCCCATTTCAGTGTAACATCAATGCTGCATTAGTTCTGGTGTGAGCTGAAATCCATTGTTTGTTTGCTTTTTTGTGCCGTCAAACTTCAGCTGGCACGCGGTCAAACTGTCCCAAAGATTGCATTTTTTTAATTAAATAAGAAAAAAAAAGAAAAAAAAAAAAGAAAAAAAAAAGAAAGAAAAAAGCCCTGCATGGACTGTGAGAGGGGAGGATGGCTCAGAGTTCTCTCTTTGTTACTCACTGCTTCAGTTTAGACAATGCTCTCCACCCTCCTGTCTCAGCCTACTTATCAGGGAAATTAGGGGTGCTGTTAATGATCTTACCTGACACCGTTGTGGCAGGAATGAACTGATGAGTGTTTGCACAGTACAATATTTGTACAGAGGTGCTGCATCACTTGTGCTGCAGGAGCAGCCATCTGTCACAGCTCTCACGTTTAAACTCTGCCAGGAGCGCTTGGGGCTGGGGTAACTCTTACAGAATTTGGGTTTTTGGTCGCTGTTTTTACGGCTTAGGTTTTAATTCAGAGCTTAGCCCAGGTCTGAGCCTGCTGCCAGCTCTTTATAACCCCTAAACTCTGGGTTGTGGCACGAAGTGAGAGGTTCAGCACTGTTTATGATGTGTTAATAATGAACTAGACAGAAAATATTTAATTCAATTTAATTTCATTCCAATCCCTTCTCTCCCATGTAGCCGAGTGCTGGTGGCAGATTGAAGGAGAAGGAACAAACTCCAGCGTTCCAAAGCCCCTCCGTGGAACCCAGGGTATGTGGATTTGTTTTCCATGGTTTTCTTTCATTTTCCTGCAATTTCTGTGTTGTGCTTACCTCGATTACATTCAGAGGAAAGTTTCAGAATCGGGGAATATCCAAAGAGGAAGGAACTAAGGAAAATACTCACGTTGAGGCCACTTCCAGCACGTGACTCAGCAGCTGAAGAAAATCCGGAGATCATTTCTAATTCTACCATGAATTCCCTTCTTTTCCAGGGTCTGCCAGTGCTGGTGAAGTCTCTTTTGAGAAGCAGATGGAAAATCTGCCCCCCACAAATCCAGCTGCTCCTTCCCTCTGGCCAGCAGCCTGAGCAGGAGCTGTTTACAGGTGAGATGTTCCCTTCTGTCACCTGCAGGGATGAGCCTTTGGGTCCCTGTGCCAGCTGGGAATTGAACTGAGAATTGAGAGCTCAGGAATGTTGGAACTCAGATTTATTTGTATATTTTTTGTGCTGTGATACATCACACAAACCCATGGTTGCCACAGATTTTTTAACTTGAAATTAAGGGGTTGGAAACCTGAATAATTCCATGATTCTATGAAATTCCTGGGTGCAGAAAAACCCACACATTAAGTGGAAAACAGACTTGACTCTCACTGAGATCATTAAAACCTCTCTTTCTTTTATTTGACACCCACCATCCTGCTCGGAAAACTGGATTTATTTCTGAAATCCCTAATTAAGGATGGGAATTTCATGTCAGGAGGATGCTGTCGCTTTCTCCCAGCCCTTCCAGCAAAAATCCATGTGCATTTTGGTGCCTTGGGCTCTGATGATGGCTCTGAGAAGCATCTCCCTCCTGGGACCTGCAGTCAGAGGAGCTGCATGGGCCAAGTTGAATCCCAAAATTACAACACAGGAAAAACCCCCTGAAAACACCAGGAATTGCCACAGGATTTGGGCAGTAAACACAGCTTAGGACAGTCTGGGTATTTGCTTTAATCCCCTCGGTTCTATTTTGAATTTGCTGTGTTCCCACTTGCTAAACCACTTTCCTTTTTTGCCCTGTTTTCCCTGTAGCAGAAGGAGGAGGGATATTTTGGAAGCTGGAAAAGCGCCACCAATTCCTGCTGGGTGTCTGAACTCTCAAACCCTGAACCCCTCTAGGATTCCCCACAGAGATTCCCCATCCTCCCACAAGGCAGGATGACCTTTCCTGAAGGCTGGAGAGGTTGAGGGAATTGGGATTTAGGGGCTCCTGCTCCTTTAGGCTAAGCAGGAGGGATTCAAGGAGCCTAAATATTGTGAAAATATTGCCAAAATATTGCCAAAAAATCAAGAGTGGAAGTGTATCCTTGAGCTGGATGGATTTCTGAACAACCCAGGACAGTGGAAGTTGTCCCTGTCCATGGAACTGAATGAGCTTTGAGGTCTCCTCCAACCCATGCTGGGAATTTTAGGAGGCTTGATTTATCATTTTTTAAAATTATTTTTTGTTTCCTCCCAGCATAATGAAGTTTTGCAAGGGTCTTGCTGCCGTTCTGCCACGTATTTTGGTGTGGTTCAGCAGAAATTCCTGGGGGGAGAATCTCCAAACCTTTAACAGAGCAAATCTTCTTTTATGGAGGAGTAAACAAATCTCACTTCTATTTATTTGGATTTTTTTTTTCTCCTTTTCCCTTGAGCTGATATTTGGGAAAGTCATTTCACGTCAGGTGGTGAAGCAGAAAAAAAAAAAAAAATCCTTCTCTGGTGTTTGCTCATGTCTTAGGTGCACCACAGTGCCCACAGCTCCTCTCACTACTCCCAGAGAAAGTTTGTGTAAGTCCTAAAATAATTCTGTGCCTCTGGCCCACCAATCTCCCCATTTGGTGAGGTTTTTATAGAGTAATTACTGTTTGACACGGCACCACAGCTGGGGCTGGGCTTATTTTGGGTCAGGAGATATAAAAAGCTGCTTGTGAAAAAGGAAAAAAAAAATAAAATAAATAAAATGCCTGCGTTTGTTGATCTGTCATCCCAAACAAATGAGTGCAGGGAGTTGTTAATTTGCTTGTTCTTTTTGGTTTCTTTTGCTTTAAAGGGTCATTTGTGAGAGAATTGGTTTGGTAGTGAAGGCATCCAGCCTGGCTAATTCAGATATGTCCCTTATTACCCAAATTCTAATTATTCTGGGGTGTTGTGGTGACATTGGGACAGTTTTAGGGGATGGCACAAACCCAGGAAAAGGGGTTGAGGCTTAACCATGGGAAACTCATTTTCCTGAGCAGGTGATGGGTGGGAAGAAGCACCTTGAGAGAAAGGTCTGTCCTCCAAATCCTTGGATTTCTGAGCAGGCAGCTCATTCCCACAGCTCTGCGTGGTGTCAGGAGCATTTTTTTGAGTCCAACATCAAAGCCCCTTCTAATTTTAATACCTTTGATATGCACACGGGTGTTTATACACATGGATTTTACATTCTGGTCATATATGGATGGATAGGAGCGCAGGCAGAGGAAGGGAAACCAGGACCATGCACAAACACTCCTTGTCTGCCCCCAAAATACAGGTGCCTGCGTGGGAAACAAGTTGTGAAGCTGTTTATGGGACCAGAGCTCAGGAAGTTGGGATATTATATCCCCTTTTACAGTTTCCCATGCTGGGCTTCTTGTTTCACCTCAAAAATCAGACATCCCACTCGATTTCGCAGGAGATCCCAATATTTTTAGTCGTCCTAGGAAAGGATGTTGTCCTCTGGGAGGGAGCAAGTGGCTCTGGATCAGCAATCAGGGGTTTGGTTGCCTTTTTCCTGCTGTTTTTATGGCCTGGGACAATCCTCAGCACTCTGTTTAACAGCAGAATGGGATTGTAACACCGAGTCACCTCGTCCTGCACTGCTCCAAGATGAAATTGAACTTTGGAGAGCTTTTGGCACCAGAGGAACGGAGCAGTTATGAGAAGTATTCCTGTGGTTTGGCTTTATTAACCATCCCAGCTTCTTGAGGAATTGTGTCCATGGAATGGGGCTGGGAAGCAAACCAGGAGCAGAGAAGGGATCAAATCCCTTCATGGGCAGTTACACAACAAAGCAAGGAGAGCTGCAGCCCTGGGTTGATTTTTCCTGTCCAAAATCCCAAAATGCACGTGGAAAATCATTACTTAGGAAAAAACCAAACCAAACAAACAAACAAAACCAACCAACCAAACAAACAAACAAAACAACAAAAAAACCCCCAAGACAGCTGATATTTCAACGGCTTTTGAGACAAGGAAGGTCTGAAAGGGAATACATTGGGGATTTTATCTCTTTGAACTGGGAATCTGAAAGCAGAAGGGATCTGGGAACAGTCCTTGGCTCAGGAATGGCTCTCAGGTTACTTGGCTCCTTCTCCATCAGCTGTGCCAGGCAGGTGGGGAATGGAATCCTGGGATCCTGGGCTAGAGGCAGATCCATCCTGGAAAGGGAAACAGAGCCATGGGCATAATTTTCCCTCTGCTGGATTGGGGTTTTCTCTCAGGTACCCATCATATGGGATGGATATTGTCAATATCCATCATACTATTCCTCATTTTCATATTTATCTTCTTGCTGTTACTCCAGGTGCTCCATCCCAGCTCTGACTTCTGCTGGATATTTCCATATTCCTGGTAAGAATCTGATTTTTTGTTCCAATTACGGCAAATCTGACATGTCCAAGTAAATGTTCCTGTAGGAAGCAACAGGAAGGAGAAAAATGTGGAGCCAGGGATGGAATCTCTTCCATCCTAAAAATACCCTGAGAGTAAAAAAATTACTCTTTCATTTTATTTAAAAGGCTTTTATTGATGAAAAAATTTCATTCAGAGGCTGTGTCTTGAGTAGTTACAACAGATTTAACTCACGGTAGAAGTTCTTATTTTTGTCATCCTGGGTTTTTCTTAATTCCAGCTTCTCTTAAAGGTAACAGGGAAAGCCTCACATGTTGTAGGGATGGAAAAATAAGTGTAGCTTTCCTTGCAGCCCATTAATTCTCTTCCCTGGAGCTCTGAGCACACAACTGGGAGGAATCACAGCACAGACAGCTCCACATTGCAGAAGTCCCAAAAAAGAGTGGGTTTGTTTGGAAGTTGGAGTTTTTAATGCATCTGTCCAAGTCATGGCCATTTTTGGGAGCTCAAAACATTCTTGCTGTTCTGCCTCAGGAAGAAATTTAGATCATAGGAACTAGCATTTTGGGAGAGAGATCCCGAAATATTTGAAGCTGATGAAGTAACTGCAGACCTAATTCAGAGTTCTTTGCTGAGTGAGGCCAAGCAGGGATTTGAACCTGATTTTTATGCGCGCTCTTTTCTTCTCTCTCCTCCTTTCAACTCCAAGTTCCACCTTATATTAAAGAAACCATCCCTGGGGATTTCATAAAAATGCTTCCTTCAGGTCAGACTTTTGGGTTTTTTTAACTGATCTGGTGTTTTGTGTCCAGCCACCTGCACCCTTGAAACAAATAAATAGGTTTAGCAGTGGAAATTTCCTGAGGAAATTTTCTTGTCTTGATCACCAATTTGTGTCATTTTACTACAGTTTGGGTTAGAACTCCGCCTAACTGTGTAATACAAAGGACAGAGACCAAGGGGGATGTCCAGGATGGGAAAACCTGGTACTTAGGGGACAGTGATGGCTCTGCTGGGTTCATTGACCTCTTGCTGTCCTGGACAGAAAAGGAAACTCCAGTTTTTCTTCCTTAGTCCGGATGCTGACTCACCTGAGTGGGGAAGGAAAACAGCCACAGGGCTGGTGTTTCACTGGTGTGCCTGGGGATGGCTCATCAGCTGCCTGCCTTTGCTTTTTGAGTTACTCACCCCTCTCTTGGTGCCCCAGGTCTCTGTCACCGCTGAGTGAGTGAGTTCTTTCTCCCAGCTTGTTCCAAAGCCAGGAGCAATATTTGGATATTTGGTGTTTTATTGATGCCCACTGTCAATTCCAGCTTGTTTTGCTGGGGGCTGGAAACCTGTCCCAGCTCCTCTGTCCCTCCCCTGTGCCTGTTCCCAAATAT